>JABFQC010000420.1:0-27944 GCA_022817085.1 Psilanteris sp. ZL-2020
ACATACAATAGTTATAGAATTATGCTCTTGAAAATCAATCACAGCTTAATATATAATAAAGTAAATTTTTGCGAGCCTAATTCTCGCAAATATCATAATATAGTTTATTACATAATATATTTATTTAAAATTTTTTGTTTTCAATTTTCTTATTTATTTCAAATTATAAGTAAACATTATGCAGCAATGTAACGATTCGATTTTCTATTGAATATTCTATTTTATTCTATATTCTAAATATAATTATTTGATACTATTCCAGTCTACATATTCATATATGCATTTGATTTATATAATTCCATCGAACCCTAATATAATTTATACATTTTTTTTAACAAATAAAACCTGTGTTTTAAATATACCACCGTTCAAATCAGGTATATTACAGAAATTATGTTTTCAACTCAATAATTTTATCGTGTCTGCGAATAATACAGTTACCGTCGGTAATGCATAATTGACACCGAATTCTATCGACATATTCAATTTAATCCACGCAATTCCTCATCGAATCGTCAGCACGAACAATAAACCCAGTCTGACAATCCGCGGATAAAGAAATTTGCGTTTATTTGTTTTTATTTTTTCTTTTTTTTTCTTCTTCTTTTTTTTTTTTTAATCATATAGACGTGACAAAGAAAGCAGTTATTTGACAGGACAAGCGAAGTGTGATCGGTTATGAAGACAAAAGCCGCGAATGGGCGTTCAAGAAGGTCGCAGAGAACGGGGGTTGTAGGTTCGCCGGAGCGAAGCTCGTCTGCTCGGTGAACCGTGGATTAAGATAAACCCTTCATCCGTTTCTTGCGGACCGATTCTTCTCGTTCTTTTTCCGACTTCCTCGTGACGCGACGTAGAAAATGAAGCATCTGTGTCTTCTAATGTTCGCCGAAAGATATTAGCACGCGTTCGTTCGTTTATTTTACGTTCCGACATTTTTACAGCCAAGAAAGCGTATAAATATAAGAAATCGTCATTCGCGCGCGATCTTAATTAATAAACGAACGCGTTTTACGGCCGAATATTTGCTCGGGATATTTGCCCGGGGCGATCAATCTCGCGGCGTTAAATCGAACAAAACGAATCGACGAGAAATACAAGACGGAAATTCGTGCGTTCGAAATATTTAGAGATGAAAAATTCTGCGAGCGAAAACTCGCCGAAATTGAAATTCACCGCGAAATTGTGTTTCGCGTTTCCTGTCTCCTCCCCCCCCTCTCTCGTTTCTTTTTCGTTTCTCTTGGCGCGTTAATTCGCCGACTGAATTTCGACTTGATAAAATGAAATTGAATGAAATAAAAGGCGATGCCTAGTTGGAATTGAACAAACACGTAATAAAATTTAAATATATCAGCGCGCAGCGCGGCGAGCTCATTACAACTCCAATTTCCTCCGTCGGATTGACTCGAAGTCGAATCCGACCGGCTTTTTCAATTACACCGCTATAATCTACAAATGTAAACTCTCATTAGCCCGAACCCGCATCTGCACGCCAATAAACCCATCATCATTCCATCATTCTAAACATGCAAATCGAGGCCCATTAAACGCCCCGCGACGGAAACCCCCCTCGCGGCGCCGCAAAATTCCGGCCAATTAAGCCGCCACGATTAAATCAATACACACAAACTAATGCATATATTAAGGCCCATAAATACTCCGATTAAACAGGAGTTATGAAACGGCGCTTTCACGTCACGTATGATACTTATTTTAAGTGCTGAAAATGCCGCGCATTGTTGATATGCAACCGCATCGCGTTCGCCATTTTAATTTCACGGTGTTGAATGCGAGGTAAATTTATGGTACTTTTTACCTTTTTACATAACGCGGTGCGTGCGCATATTGGATTTATGTTGATCGACAACGAACGCGGTCGTCTCGTATTCATGTATCATTCATTATGCACGGCAATTCAGTTACATTTTACGAGCCTCGCGCGAAATAAACATGTAAAAAATGCTTGGTAACGTTTTTTTCTTTCTATTTTCTTGCGTAAATAAAAGTGTAACAATTCCGTTCGATTTAATCGGACTTGTTTTTAATTAGAAAGAACGACTTTTCGACATTTTTTATGTCTTTAATAGAGATTGGGTTAAGAGGTTAAAAGGTCAAGTTTGTGTTAAGAAAAGTTTGCGCATATACATCAATAATAATCACGTTAAATGGTAAAACCGAGAAAAAGTAAAAATAACTATAAACTGTATTGTCCGTAAACATTTTCGTGTTCGAAAATGATTTAAGTGTCGCACATATTATGTACTGTAAAAAAAACTTCGCTTAAATAATGCGATTGAAGTGAAAAAGTTTGTAAACAATACGGGCAGATAAGACAAGGACGCAGAGAGGATAATATCATAAAATAAACAAAGCAAAAAGGAACACAAAGAAAAGGTCATCATAATATTATTGTATCATCATAATATTACGAGTTTACCTGTTTATTATTTTTTGTTTTCTGTCAAAATACTAAAATCTGAAGTTTAAAACTAAAACACAATACGAAACCTGATTGGATTGAAGGAAATCTTTGTGTGTATAAAATATTTAACGATGAATACGAAGAAAGGGAGCCAGATGTATTTGTATATGTTACATAATTTGGTAATTTACGAAGCAGTGCAACAATAAATAAACTATAACGGTTGGTAATGAGATCCCATAAATCACGTTAAGGTTCGTTTATGTATGGTTATGATAGAAAACATGAACTTGCGATATAAACTTGTGATCTGCCGGTTGTGCGCTCGTGGTTGTGTAATTTAATTACAGGAAATTGATATCATCTTTATGTCCGCGCTATTAGGCGAGCCTTTATATTCATTGATCCTGGCGAATTTTATTCGCTGTAAACATAAGTTTACAGTGCAGTATGGCCATCAAAAAGCGGTTTTGATTAAATGCCTCGTAAAGTAGAGGGTAGAGGTGCCGTTTTGTCATTTGAATCGAAATAGAAGTGCTAACGATTTCGTCTTGTTTTACAACTGCCGCGAAATGGAGGACCTTTTTGCTCTGCTAGTTTCATATTTAATTATATTATACTAATTGTAAACGTCGTTTTTCATTAAATATATGTCGTAGATTCTGTCGAAGTTCAAGGTAGTGTAATCAAATTCGTGTTTTCGAATGTATTAAAATAAATAAAATTTCTATTAACATTTTTTAATAACAACCAAGCGCTTGGAAATTGACTGAAAAAAATGATTATAAATAGTTCAGGTAAATAATGTTTCTGGAAATTAAAGTTTAGTTAAAATGATCAAATTATATTCGTTAAGCTTCATAATTTCACTAATGTATTCATTTGTAGATGGTCGTTTTAAGAACGCAAAAATTTTTTAACGGTGTAAAATAACTGAAAAATACCTCGAAACTACCACTGCGTATATATTAGTTTCGGTAGTTTCGGGAACGAAAAACTACCAGAAGTTAATTCGTGTTCGGAATAGTATTTTCAAGGTCACGGTCATAAAATATACGGTGCTAGGGACCCCCCGGTCTCGTACGTTAGTTTAGTAAAATTTATTAAAAGGGAACGAAGTTTCCCCCGCATTTGCAAATAAAAATTTTGCACACCCGTATGTTGAGCGCTAAAAAGTAGCGGGACTTTATAACAACCGGAAATTACATTATATACATATATCACTGATTTTCTTGTAATTTTTAATTGAATTTCTTTTTTGCGTTTTTTGTAGGAAAATAACATATTTCTTTCACGTAATTAAACAAAATCGTATTAAATACTTTGTTTGCAAATTCAATTAATCATGGTTTAATTATCATTTTTAAATGATTATTAGGACAATACGTACTGTGACAACTTTGGAAAGACAAAATAAGTGATAAAAAATTCAAAACTTAATTCTTTTGGGATATAATAATAAACAGTAGGACAATATTGTGAGATTATTGAGACGACCGAAATCATATAACGAATGAAAAATTATAATTACTACTGTATCATTATAAATTATAGTTCAAAACACATTTAAAATGTATGTTTACATGGAAAAAAAATTTCTATTCAAAATTACTGTGCCAGAACAACTATTGTGCACGATGTTTGTCAACACAGAAAAATTATGCCTAAAATTTGTAAAATTATATTTAAATTTCGTTATACATTTTACTGTGTGTTATAACTGGAATTTTTCTTTGTTGACAAACATCGTGCACAATTGTTGTTTTGGCACAGTAATTTTTAAAAGAAATTTTTTTCCGTGTATGATCAATTGTAAACAGTGTTGTTCATTACTTAGATGGGTAACCATTCAGAAAAGAATGATTTTATAATAATAATAATAATAATAATAATTATATTATCAGAATTTATTAATACAATTTGTTGTTTATAATTATTTAGTGTATGAATTTTAAATTAAATTTATTAAAATCGTTGTTAAATTAAAAAATACGGGTCTACTATGTACTAAGATTGTGCCAATGGTTGGAAAATGTTTTATTATTATAATGTTCACTCAACAATCCAATTACTGTTATTAAAACTTAAACGTATATATGTGTCTAATTTCAATTATATATTAAACAATATTAAATCATTAAATTATACGAAATTGACGGACAAATTAAAACAACATGATTTTATCAAACTATTATAAATTTGTTTCAAAATTGTTTCAAACACATAATATTCGTTTTGATCAATAAATTTGTGTAATAAATAATGCATTTTCCGAATATTAATTGATAAATTTAAACGGAAGTTGAACATTGCTGTTAGAATTCTATGATATTATTTTTCGTAGTCGACACAACATTGCAACTAGTGATATATCAAGCAGTTATTGCGGATGGTACGCAGACTCATAATTTTCAAGGATTTGTTTTGTTTCTCACTGGCGCTACAGACTCGACGAGGGTCTCACCGGAAAGGGATGCTAAAGCTTCGAGGTCGAAGATGTTTGGCTGCGGAAACAGCGGCATCATAGTGCGTTTAACCTCGTGAAAAGTCTATGGCACATGTGAGGAGCAGAGAAAAAACTTTTGGTAGTTTTACCAAGCAAAAACCAAAGAAATTTAAATTTCTTGAGATGGAAATAAAAAAGAAATTTAGTTTTTTAAATAAAATCAAAATTAATTTTACCAATTGTTACAAAAAATTACCAAAAATTACAAAAGTACATCTATATATAATTTCAAAAATTGTTTGTTTCTTTGACAAAAAACTCAATTTAAAAATATATCATATATGTAACAATAATATTACAAAATTAGTTTTTATTTCTATTTTACGTATTTTATTTGCTTCTTCTTCGTATGAATTAATTAATAATTAAATAACTTATAAATTGTAATTTAATAAATAAAGGAACAACAATCAACATTAAATTTGTGTTATGACAAAATTTATTGTATACTTCTAAAAATTATTTGAACAATTACGGACATACCTTTTTACGATAACATATACATTTATTCATTGTAACATAAATTATGTACCTAGAAAGTAGTCGGAATTTAGAAAGTGCACTTTTATTTATGAAATTCGCTATTTAATTCAGAACCAACATTTTAATTAGGGCATTTTCGTTTCGTGTTAATGTGCCTTTAACGGGTCATTTTCAATGATAATAAGTGTAAATGAATAAATAATAAAGTATAATAAATCGTAAATTGCTATTTTTCGATCTTTGTTTTCCAAGCAACGATTAATCTAACCAGTTTTAATCAAATGATAATTACCTTAAATACATAATTACAGAACACGTTTGTCTTGTAGAATTTAATTCGGTGCGATTTCATCGCATCAAATTTGTCTCAGTAATTCTGTTTACTTACTGCACCTGATTTCCGAAATTTTTTTAATTTTCGTAAAGAAAGTTTGGAGATTTGTATAATTAAATAAACGCATATATACAGATATATTTATATGAATAATTTGTAGATATATAGGTCTCATCTCATACAAATTTTCTTCCATAAATATATATGTATAATATATATGTATATGTTTATTGCAAGTTTTTATATATAGTTTCAATAAAATGCACAAAATTTCTAAACATTGCAAATTCGACTTTACGAACAGAATTAATGTAAAACTTATTTAATAATGTATATTTTTAATTATACAAACACAACAAATTACCCTCTCATTTACTGAATACAAAAATTCCTCGTCAGCGAATAATAATCAACCTGTTATAAATTAGCAAATTTCGTCTTTGCGATGTCTTTCCACAAGGAAACTGCTTTCTGTGCGATTTCGACCAGTTATCCGACATAAAAAATGCGTCACGTTACATAACAGTCGTAAGAACAAGAAGAAATGAACTGAATTCCGGAATAGACAAAGGCTTGTCTGTCTTTTTTCGATCTGTCGAGATCATGCTAACTCGAATTCTACAGGTCTAGCATAAAATTCGTGGCATTCTAGACCAGTTTTTCGCAGCCTCTTTATTTATATACTCCGCCGAGCAGTATCCAAAGACAAATCGCGATGAAGTCATATTTCGTCGACTTTCTCGCGACTTGAAAATCCGCGCGATAAACCAATGCTGACAAATAATGGCCGTTTTTGTCGCGTCCAATCGGCGCGTAGGTTCCCGAAGTTTTCCGCCGGTCCATATATGTGGAACGCGCGCAAATGACAATGAATCGCGGAAATTACTGCCATGACAGGGAACGTCATTATTGTTACTTATAAGCTGCTCGGCGCGACGCGCGCATCGCATACGAATGAACCCGACAATTACAAAACTGATTGAAAAAGTGACTTCCATGGTACGCCACGCACGCAAGGGATACGCACCGCGAAGCGTGTACGAATGTATTTAATCGGCCATTAATATGCAACTTGAATATTGATTGATTGCGTATAGCGAGTGTTTCTTTCGTAACTGCGACCGCCACTAAGGATAGAAAAACGACGAATTTGATTGACCTTTCTTGATTTCCTGGTAATTGTTTATGATCACTTTTAACTGTCGCCGCGAGATGAAATGTTTGATTTTATTAGTTGATTTATTATTAGTCTGCAAAAACGTTCGGGTCCTCGACTTTGAATTCGCATGCCGATGATTTGCATTAATTTGCTTCCATCTTCGTTGTTCGTTAACGACATTTTATGCAGTTTTTAACATTGTATTCAGTGACATGTAGAACTACAGATCTCCGTTTTAAGAGTATTTTTCATTGGAATTTGTGGAATTGTTAAATTTCATTAAGGCATCTCGGGGAATTATGTTTATTAAATAATTTTTTTATGGGAAATAAGACGAATTTATTAATGTAATATATACTTTATAAAATTTTTGTTTAATATTATTGCAATTCGCTATTTTACATTTGAACCATTTTTTAATGTTTCAAAAACAATACAAATCGAAATCTGGTTTCTTGCATCGATATCGTTTTCGATAAGGTATTAAACGAAGAATGAAACTGTTATTAAAAAATTGCGCACATTGCAAAAATATTTTGTCGAAGTCATCGCCATATAATGATATTTTATTTGTCGCAATGATTCTTTTTGTACTTTTATGCACCTTTTATTTATACCCGCTATAATACCAGCTTTTAAGAACAAAGTTGCCCATTTTTGCTGATCGACGTATAATTCGTTCAAGTCCATTAAAATTGTTACATACAAAACGGCGACAGGGTTTGACAAACGTGTTTTTGAACTTCTAAGGAACCGGAAATTTGCTGATAGCGTGCATTTAAAAGGCGCTCTCAAATCACAGCCAAATGAATCACGCAGGTGTCGAGTACGCTTTCTCATGACAAAATTATCGCGAAATATTTTTTAAAGTAATGATTAGAATAATAATAACAATTAATAGATTTCAACTATTATATTTTCGGAATTCATTTTGGTCATGTTTATATAAACTATAAGTCGGAATGAAATTATTTACGGAATTAAAATAAAAGCTTAACCCAAAATCAAGTTGTTAATTCAATTGTTAAAATAAAATATTCAAATCACATGATATTATATTATTTTCCAATTAAAGAACATATTCCATTATATGATATATTATTTTGATAGTATATACAAAATTACTATCTTTACTACTACTCGTAGGATGGAGATTTTGGAAATAAAGATTTTACTATATTTCGTTCCAGTATTGCAGACATCCTACGAAAAATTACTATATTATATAGTAATCTATACAGTAATAAAAAGTATTATCCTCATTCTTGAAAGCCTTATCCTACGTACGTATAGTAGTAAATATAGCATTTTTTGATAAAACGTTTTCTCCGTGTATTGATCAATAATGTAATTTTTACAATATATTTTTTCTAAACAAACTAAATAATGTCAAATATGTTACAGTTTAGTTTCAAAAATGTAATTTTTTTATTCGTATTGAGTTCAACGTAAGTTAAAAGTTCGTCGGTAATATAGAAATCTTTATACGCATATAGTGTTTTTACCAAATTTGCGTATATATGCGTTAATGAATTTCAAAAATTTGTTCATTAAACTTGTTTTGACGCCGTAGCAACGCAAAAAACAAGATCGCCATCACCTTAATAAGATAATAAGGCTTTCCTTTCATTTATCCTAATTTTGCTGATTAGCAATTTATTTCCTTCGACCATGGAATCCGAATGGAAAACGCCAAGACGATCGCCAGAAGCGCAATCCTTTGGGTTTTTTACCGAGTCTCATCCGCAACGCCCGACTCGATCGATTTATAGTCCGTGCATTCATTTTAATTTCAAAACTATCGTAAGAAAATAGAACGAATTGTAAATGCGAGTTGACAATCCCATTATCGGAACTGTATGTTAAAGTATACATGTCTTTGTCATTAATCACGAATGCCGTTTTTTGATTGTTATGCCATGGCTCATTCAAAGATGATACTTCGGAAACATTATTTTTTGCTCGCGACGCTTTCCGTCAATTATTTCAAAATCGTGAGTTATGCGCTACGATCGACGAGTTTTTAATTCCTTCTTATGTCAGAAAATACTTTTCAATAACCATTCTTTAATTCCGTTACAAGTCGGAAGAATACAAGTTGCGGAAATTATGAAACAACAGCATTTAAGAATTGCATAGATTTTCCTCGTCGAATTTCTTTTAAATTCAAATTATACCAAAAAATTGTTTTGTTTTTTTAATACTTTTTGTTCTAATAATAAATCGTTAATAATAAATAAAATTAATAATAAAATAATAAGAATAAAATAATAATATTGTTGTTTATAATTATTTTAATAATAATAATTTCGTTTTTTTATCAAATTTATTAAACAGAACAAAAATGAGTGAAAAGAACTCTATTTCCTAGTTAAATATATTTGTTAATAAAACCATTGTTTTTATCCCAAACAATTAATAAATAGCTGAATTAACGACGTATATATTACTAATATAATTTTAAAAGATAGTTGTAGTATTTTTTAAATGAATAATTTGTTCATCGTCTTATTTACAAAATAAATTACTTTAATTTCTGTTCATAATTCATATATGACTTGTCATATAGTTGACAAGTTGAATCTTAAATATACCAAAATTTCTTTAGTTAACGCGAAACTTCGATAATTTGAAGAGATTGCGAGGTCCTGCGTTCAAATCCCACCAGTGGGTAACTACGAGCAGTGTAAATAATATTTTATTTTAACTTTAATTATAAACTTATTTTAATTTAACTACAAAGTTTACTTTAATCAATAACAATTTTAGTTGAAAAAAATAATCAATAAAAGTTATAGTTTGATTATTATCTTGAAACATCATTAACTAATAGTTTAGTTAAAACAAATAATATAACTATTCACATACCATAATAAAATCAATTTTATTATATAGGTCTATGAACTATATATAAATAACCTGAATATATCTAAACTTGTTCACTAATTCCATATAATAAATTTCACTATAAAATGTAGTTCCCTGTATACAGCTATTATAAATAGCAAAATCAACTATATTATACTACTCAGCACTATGATTTCTGTCAGATAATCGATTCAAATAATACTGTATAAAATTACGAAGCCCTAAAAACCATTTCGAAATAAATTATTATTTCGCACGTTTATTAATTTCATACAATTTATAATTATACAATTCAAAATCTAAACCACCATATTTACGAACGAGAACGATGTTTGGTAATTCTTTGGCTGCTTGATTTGACATCGGCTTAAGTGATCCCAGCGACCTAATTAAATTTCCTTTTCAGATAAAAGCCGTTCCACGCTTTATGCGGGACTGAGATCGCGGCCTGAAATGGTTCAATTTCACAAACATATGAAAAAAGGGCAGCGAAATAAAAGTAAAAGACACTGCGGAAGCCGGGCCGTTAAGCGACTGCAAAGTAATTTTCAACTAAGTAAGTAAAGCAATAAATACATAATGCATTCGGCGAGTTTTCCCACAACGCCAAGACACTGAGTTCCATGAAATCATGCATCTCACGGACGCGCGCATGATGTTACGATCGGATTTATTTACGCGACGATCACGAGCCTAGGCCGACCGATCTATCGATCCCGAAACTTTTTGCGCGCCTCTGCAACGAGTTACGAGTTGCGCCGTAAGACCCATTGCAAGACCAGGGACGTTACGCGCACTTGCTACCGGATGCCATCGATCATTATCTGCAGACTGATAAATGATCTCATTTCAATAAACGATGACGAGCTGTTTATACATGTTTGTAAACGACGTTGAAATGTTACTGTAATTGAGATAGAAAGAATTTCTTTTTGCCTGTAAAAAGTTAACAAAATCGTTAATATGTACATGTATATATAAGTATATACACGTGCATATGACTGTGCATTAGGACAGGAATTTATTTAAAAAAAAAACAAAAAAGTTACGTGTACACATTGAATATGTTTTTCTAAATAAAAATCTCAAAAAATTGAAATACTTCGATTTTCATATATTGTTGGTAACTTTTAATTCAATTTTATATAAATAGAACGATTATTAAAATTATACAATTTGATGAAACTTAAATGAAATAAAAAAGAAAAGATATGTGTATGTGTATATAATTTCGTATGTGATTAAGAATCTTATGGAATATATTTTACAATTGTTCTTAATGAAAAAACGAGTATAATTAGTGAGTTTTAGAATCATTAATAAGATTGTTCTTCTTTGTAATGGAAGAAAAAAAGTAGTATAATTTTGAAATACATTTTTATATTATTATTAACGAAGATTCTTAGCATAAAATATTGTATAACGTGATGATTAAATGATAATCGTGAATAGGAAATTTAATTTTTTAAAGAGAAATATGAATTTTAATAGTGTAGAGAACTTGTTCTGCTTTCTGTTTATTGCAAATAATTGTGTGCGGTTGTAATTATGTATTACTTATTATAAATTACTCGGAAAGAATTACAAATAATGTTATTGCGATATTAGGTCGTTATTTTATTTATGCTAACCATTTTAATGACAGACATTCGCACACATGATTTCATTTGAAATTATTAATATTTATTATATTTTATAACCGGGTATTCAAGGATACTTTTTTATTGTAAATATTTATATTAAAGATTCAAAATTGTCATATTGTGTACGTAATTAGAATATTTTTATGCAACATTTTATTACATGTAAATGATAAATTCTAATATGAAAATGTCAACTGATACTTTCAACTTAACAAAATAAAAAAGTATTATATTATTTTTAGGCATATGTTAAAAAATATAATAATGTTTAAGTAATTATAAACCAATATAAACATTATCAATTAAATTTAATTGATTAAAATAATATTACGAGACACTGATTTAAATTTATTTTACAGGTATTGAAGTCGATAATAATCATTTCAGGATTGATTTTAAATTTTTTCGAAGAGACATAAAGGATAGAAAAAAAAGCTGAATGTTAAAAAAAACGCTTATTTTATATGATGATGATTATGGTAAGTGAATGATATTTTAAATATTTGATTACGAAAACTAATAAGTAATTTTTTTTCTTTTTTTATATTTATTGACTAACAATTAATAATAATCACCATTATTTTTATTCTTTCAATGTTAATATTATGTTTTTAATTTTGTATACATTTTGTAGGAAAATATTATAATAGCAATTTTATTTATATACTCTATATTTATAATTTATTGTATACATATATTCTCTATAATTCACTAATATTGGTATAACAAAATTATAAGATATCGAGCAAGTCTCAAAAAAAATAAATTTAAATAGTAAACTACAGTTTTTATTTCTGTTTTGTAATTTATATATCGATATTACTGTAACTATGATTGTCTTCTCATTATAATTCAATCATTCTCGAGCCATCATTTCCAAACAAGTCGCCTCCCAGAACCACACCTCAATAGCAGAAATTACTACCGATATGGTATCGCTTCATTATAGGAATATAACATGACCTCTCTTCATTAAAATAATTACAACAATCTTTTTCAAATAAATTATTAGCTTCAATAAAACGTTATACTGATTTTTTAACATTATAATTATCAACAGTATAGTAACTGAATGGATTATAAATTGAACGATTTATTTTAAAATTGATTTTTAATAGTCTCATTTTAAATTTAATTAAATAGTCTTATTCTTTAGTTTTAATGAAAAATGAATTAGTTAAACTAATTATAATTATATATATAAAATATATTAGTTTATTTTAAACATATGAATTTAAAATTTATTTATAACTAGTAAATTTTAATATAATTGAAAATACTTGATATCTCATATGTTACATAAGATATTTTATTCCTCGTATACATTGTAAATCAATTTTACTCATTTCACAAATACCATTCCTATTTTTTGAAACATCAATTTGATCAGGATACCCTTGGGTTAAAGTTCAAAGTCAATATATTTATTTGTGATCGAATGTTTATTTCACCGCATTTATACATTAATATCTGATTATATATTTTTATTCAATTAATTTAAGGAAATAACAATATTATATATGGAAGTATACGTATTGCCGACAATTTTCTTATATTGATATTGAAATTAGTTTGAATTCATGAATAATTGTACAAAACATCAGTTACAATATATATCAACATACCAACCAAAATCTATATAAAAATATAATTAAAGAATATTATTTTATAGGTAATTTTATATTTTCATAACTTTATATGGTTGTACGTGTCAAGTGTTATATTTTTTAAATATCATATATGTTTAAAACAATCTAATAGTTAATAAAACCTACAATTAAAACATAAAACATTAATAATAAAAATAAATCTTATATTTATAACATATAAAATTGAATTCCCTTTTATAAAACTTTATTATAATCCGAAGCCAATATACACTCCATACTATGTAATATAATCCTGGTTACTGTTACATTTATAAATGCACCAAGAAAGTGAAATGTAAATGTGTTGATTGTATAATAAAAATATTTTCATTTATGTAAATCACTATTCATACAAATCTAATTATCTTTTTATAATTATATAATTTAATTTAATTAAAATACATACAATAACATAATAAAATATTAAAAAGCTTCCAACTCAAGATTTTGTAATATTAAAAAAGTATTTGATCGATTAAACCACATATATTCGTTTAAATGAATAAAATGCTACACGGAGAAAAATATTCTAGGACAGTTTACTATAAAATAAAGCAAATGTATCTTACACTGTGAAAAATTCCAATTTGCCTCACAAATTATAGTAAAAATGTACTATAAATAACATGAGAATATTATTTTTTTTGGTTCATTTTTTACTATAAATTATAAGAGAAATTGAATATTTAGACAGTGTAGGTTACATTCGCTTTATTTTGTAGTAAAATGTCCTAAACATTTTTCTCCGTGTAGTTGAACCGACAAAACTTCTCTCTCTCTGCATGTATAATTATTTGACCAATAAATTTTATCATCTCATATCAAACGTTTACTTAATATAAAGCGAATATTTGGCAACCATGAAATATCGGTGTGACCAATTCAATTTTAAATTATATCAATCTTATACTCATACAAGGTTAAATTATTCCAGGCAAAAACATACAGTCGGCATGACGTTGGCACAACGTCGTCACGGTGGATGGATAACGAACTTGGCACATAGTGGGATTATACATGGTCAGTAATGCCTTATCACCGTCAGTCTAATTATCCAAAATAAATGACAGTAAACTTAGTCAGTCGGTATTACAACAACGCTGTCTGCCAACGAGACCTACAAACGTTGAATCAACATGGATTATACACGTATGCAACTGATCGCAATTCGATCATCCTTCGCTCATTATCATTATAATTAATCAACTGTAAGCATTTCTTCTATAAACAAAATATCTATAACTCCAACATGCATTACAAAATTAATACACTAAGAAAAATGTCTATTAAAAATTACTGTGCCAAAACAGTATTCTGGTGCGATGTTTGTCAACACGTAAAAATGACCTCTAAATATCGTAAACATTACTTCGATTTCCTTGTTTTATTGTGTTTTAACGGTAATCATTCTTTGTTGACAAACATCGCATCAAAGTACTGTTTCGGCACGGTAATTTTTAATAGAAATTATTCTCAGCGTATAAAATCCAAACAAAATAAACTCCCCCGCGTCACGCATATACCTTACATAAACTTCAAATATACAAACCGCATATGAAATCGTCGGGAATTAAAAGGACCAAAATAAAATAATTAAAATCGCTCGCGTGATCGGAGTCAACAAATTAATATAGAATTAACAATGCGTTTTTTAGCGTGTGGGAAAGCTCGGTTTCTCATAGCGAGTCGACGCTGAAATTAGCATCCGATAATGCGGCCCGCGTTATATAAATTTAAAATAAAGCGTCGGGACGTGCTCTCGCTCGATAATCAAAGAGAGACGCAAACAGGCATCAATAAGACACGAGTTTGCATGCCCCGCGAGCTAATAAGGGGTTCGGCGCGGAACAATCCGATTAATTCGAGAGTGGTTCTCTTGTTCGGTCTGTTCGCGCGCTGAGACGACTCGAGGTCGGTGGCTTGGGTTAGGCATCGCGTAATCATAGTGTTTTCGTGGCATTGCTCGGACGTGACTCGCGGTCACCGGGCGCTGCCGACGCCGTCCCGCGCGCCCCGCCGTTCCACGAAATTAATTATTACCGCCGTGGCAGGCACCTTCCGCGGGGAGGATGCAATTTTCCCGGCGAACGACCGCCGCCGACCACGCTAATAAATTAGCCCGGTTCCGCGGCTCGGTTATTCATGCGCGTTCCGTATTTGTATTAAACGCGCATCCCGGTTAAGGGCAAGCGGACAATGCCGGGGATAAGAATCGAACGGCCGAGTGTTAATGGCCAGCTAATCGCTACCATTCGTATCGGCTGTCGTTTATCTACGAATTATGGTTTCTTACCGCGCGTTTACGAAAAATGCTCTCGTACCTCGCGGGAGGCTGGACGAACGCGTTATCTGATCTTGTCGCGATTTTGGCATCGCTTCTACCGGTTCGATTCGTGCGGTACAACAGTGGGTGTTTTCTTAAGCGGCAACTTTATCCCCGAGTCGTGTAATGTCGTACGCGCGCAAGAATGATATAGTTGAAGTAAAGAAATTATTTTGTTAAGTGTATTTTGACCATTTGGCTGTGAAGTATCTGAGTTCAATAAAATATTTCATAAATATTTAAAATTTTAAAAGCGGTTAATATATGTTTTTACAAAATTAACGTGGTGATTCAAATAAAAAACATCAATAGGACAAAATGATCGAAGTTGATGTATATTTCGTTGATATAATAGAACTCTATGTTGAATGAAATAAAAATTTTTTGTCTCCACAAAATATTTCTGTGCGTGTATTTCGTCGCGATTCAGAATAATAACATGGTAAACTCGTGAGCACCCATCTGGCCACGGAACCTCGTTGTGTTTGCTTTTTGCTTTTTTCTTGTTATCTCCATACATTGAGCAAACTGAATTGTACAATATGAATAATAAAATATCGTGGATGCTGATTGGTTCAGACAATTGAATATAGCAATATGATTGGTTAAGATTATTAAATTACATAGTCAAGGTTACATACAACGTAGTTTCAGTTACAATTTGTGTTGTTTCTGGTACAATATGATTTTTTGAGTGTAAAATACCAAAATCGTGGCTTTTTCTTATCGTAAGTCATTTTGCTTTCATCAAACGACGAATTATTTTCCGTTATTTTTCCGACTGTCCAATTTTTGCATTTGTGTAACTTTTGAATGGTGTTTTTTTTATCGTGACAAATGGTCGGCCATACGAGTTATAAGTATTAATTCTGAAAATGTTGATTAAAAGGATGAACAAACGTTATTTATCACGAGTTTCCACTTGGGATACTCGGAAGGATAAGAGTAGTTCGTTAGGTGTTAATGTCGGGATAATGATATGGAGGATTAATGGATAGATTGTCGATCGTATACAGCCTTGTGTGGTTTATTTTCTGACAATGTAAAAGTAATAAACGAAGTACTGTAATTTATAGATTTATCGAACAAGACTTTTTTGTGGATTTTCTGTGTTCTACATATGCTGTGCGCTTATAGGAAAGACTCGGTTGTTTTGCAATTACAGTGATCTATAATTACGCGAAGAGTCAATAAATGGATAATTAATCATAACATTACTACTTTTGTGAGTTTGTTTTTTTTACAAAACAAATTATAAAATGCTCGCGATAAAAAGACCAAGTAATTAACAGCATCGCAACATACTATTAACCAACAAAAAATGCAATAATAATATCAAATTAAATTTCATTTCGAATTTGGTTTCGTTAGATTTCTTTATATTGGGTGGAACAATGTTTCGTATTAGTATTTGTATTATTATTATTATTATTATTATTATTGTTGTTGTTGTTGTTGTTGTTGTTGTTGTCATTGTTGTTGTTATCGTCCATCTATAAGATCATTATTTTATTTTTAACTTACGCAAAATTGGTTTTAAAGATAAATTTTCCAAAATTGGAATATAAGACATAATCGACAAGTGTCTTAAATCACGACATTGATGTCTCACATTAAGATACTTTCATTATACCCATTTAATCAGAGTAGATAAAAGGTCAGTGTAATGGTACAAATTACCGGTCAAAAAATGAAGTCATCAAAGGGCACATGTAACCCCTGGATTGACCTTTGCTCTACATCGGTTTCGTTACAGTTATTTCTTTCCTAGATTCTAGAACCGTGCGATTAGAGCAGCAAAAAATTGCGAAGGGTAATCCTTGAAAGCATCAGCTGACTTGTGACGTCATATCGATATGTTTCTCCAGCAAAAAATAACGAAAAGAGTTCACTACATTATTTCAAGTCGTTCGGCTAATCATATTTCTGATACATGTAATCAAATCAGAAAATGAATTGTTCCAAACTTGGCACATAACAAAGATCTACGAAACTGCTGTCATTGCAAAGTATTCACTGTAAAAAGATCGAAGTGTTCCATAGAAAACGTTTTTGAAGCTTTTTGGAACACTTATAAGCGTTATTTTTTAAAACGTTTAAAACGTTCTATTTGGATGTATACAAACATTAGTATTAAAGAACACTTTAATAAATAGGAACGTTTGAAAAACACTTTCAGAACACTTGTTTTTACAGTGTAAGGCCCGACATTCGGGCTGATGGTTATGTAAATCTAGAAAAATGTCATTATATTGTCAAGTAACATCTTATAACGTACACTCAGAGAATTGTTTTGTTGAATCATTTAACTCATGGTTCATTTAACCACAATTTGGTTGGGTGTACCAAATATTTTGCAAATTTCACAAAATTTTGGTTTAATCAACAAAATGTTCTCTGCGTGTACTAAAGTTCCCATTGACGCATGATAAAATGTAAAGCAGATTTCTATACAAAGCCAGTAAACCAAAGTAGAAAAGAAATTATCACTTGTTACAAGAGAACGTCCTTTATCGGTACCGCGATTGCAATGCCAAAAGCATGCAGATTTATTGCAAGACACGTTTTACGCGAGCTCACGGCTTCGCACGGCCAGCGAGTGGTTTTAATTGGCCCGAGTCGTTCGCTTTATTGAGACATTTGGTTAAAAATATGGCGGACTGATTATTCGTTCGCGCGGCGGCTGATAAATTGTCGCGCGACCGCGCGAACCGTCCACGGACGGAATGAAACAGAATACGAAATCGCTCGGAAATTACGGCACCTAAGCCGGCGCACTGAGAGTATTTATTACGTAGCGGCACGTGAGAATGATATTTTAAGGTGCGCGGGCACGGCGGGGACTCGTATACAGTAATCTGAGAATAGCCGGTGTATCAGATCGCATCTCTGATTCGGATTGCCGGTCCGAGCCTTTGACAACGCCGACCCGTTCCTTTTGCTCCGATTGCGCGTCCCTTTGACGAGAGGTTTCACTTACCGAGTCCGAATATCATTTGTATGACGCTCGAAGTTTAATCAAGCCGCTGCCATACGGGCATTCAAATGCGCCGGCAACGAGCGGAACGCAAAAAGTGTCCGCGCCGCGCTTGCCAACAAACGAACAAAGCGGAAAACGCGTTTGACTCTAATTGCGTTTTCGAGGGAAACGGCGCAAATTATGATCGCGCCGAGCGCAATTCTCGCATGTTGCGAAACTCCGGAATTTGATTAATTGCTTTAATGCGAGGTCTTAATTACCGTCATTACGCATCTGCATAACAAATATTACATATTTAATATATATATTAGTTGGCGCGAGAAATAAATCGTAATTCGGCGCGATAGCATCTGGTGAAAACACTAAGTTGTATTCATTATTCATAAATATAAATTAATTATGTGCAGTTTATCAGTCGCTGAATGAAAGTTAACGTTACGTGACTCGAAAGTTCAGTCGTGAATGTTAATCAGCTCGTTGAATGAATTGCACATCGCCGGTGCAAAAAGCGCTGCGCCGGTTCAAATATTCAAATCGCGGCTCGGGCAAAACAGTAACGATTCTTAACTCCCGCTTTGTGTAATTGTAACAAAAAAGTGCGCGCAACGCGAGTCGTGAGTAATGAAGATGTAACGAGTTTCTTTGTTCTTCGATTGCCAATAATTGAAATATTATTTGTTGGCAATTGACGCGACGTTGATGGACGTTGGATTGTGAATCGCGACGGGCGAAAATGCGAACGTTAAGACGGGAAAGTCAAAACGCGGTTCTAATTAGAAATTTGCAACGCGACTGAACGCGGGGATGACATAACAACGGTTTAAGAGGAAAAGACCGTGTCTGATTTTCTATAGGTTGGGTGTACTGTTTCACCGGGGTTTGATTGTCGATCACATTCGTATTCAGACGAATGAATTTTCAAGACTTTTTCTGTGCGCATTTTTCTTTCTGATTTCTTACTTTCACCAATCATATCTATTATTCAGTAATTCGCACATACACATTGCCGTTGTATGGATTGGATTTTTTTAATGTAACATCAAATACGAATTATAAAAATTTATTTTGATTATACCAGTAGGTATACGGTTTTACCCTGTATTTACCTTTGTCATCTTATTTAAAAGAAAAGAATTTATTTTCAACATTTCGAATTTTGACATTAAGTTGGTTGTGCTGATTTTGCTAAAATAACAGATTTTGTTTAAATTTATATGTGTTATTGTTGATGACATTGCTGATATTTTCATAAAGTGATTCTTGTGTCTTAGAGCTGAGATATTTTTTAATTCAAAATAGAAACGATAGATATAATTATGTCCAAAAACTGAAAGATTATTCTATTGACATTGATGAATATTTAAATTTAAACACAATCAATTTCTTGTGTCTAGATTTTATAAAAATTAGTAAGTAAATTGATTACCTCTATTATTTCAATGTCAATTTTTTTGACAACCGAAGTCAAATGACAATACCGAAGTCAATTACTTACATAAAAATATTAATATATATATAGATTCGAATGTTTTTCTTTAATTTTATTTAGTTGTTTACTTAAGGTTAATTTAATATTTTTTAAGGATAGGTTGATGATGATATTTCATTTGACTTATGAAGTGATAACACAACTACACTGTAAATCTAGTTCTGTAAAATTACACATCTAGGTGTAATCAAATATAACCTCACTTTTGAACGACATTCTTGAACTATGAATTATAAATGCTTTCATAGTTGTTAGTTTGTTTCGTTCACACTTTTAAAAAATTGCTGTGTTTAAATATGGATTAAATAATATATGCTTGCTGATTTTTTGATTCCTCACTGTGCAGATCTACCTACATTGGAGTTTTACACACTGTATGTAATAAGAATATTATATTTTTTGTGTAACACTGTTATGCAGAAGAAGATTTTACATATAACGTGTAACATTGACACATAATGTGTAAAATTACACTCTATGAGTGCGATTTTACAGAATTGGGTGTACTTACAGTGTTTATTTACAGTGTACTTTAAAAGTATAAACCTTGTCAACACCTATTTTATTTTATGTCATATTTACTGAAATAAATATAATATAACATTGCAGCCATATTTAAATCGAATTTCAATATATGCTTTGACCTTGGCGGACATTGTAAATAAAAATAAATCCTTGAATATAACATATTTACATGACATTTCATATAATACAAATAACAACAATAATATTTACAGTATAACCAAAAAAAACGATCCTAAATTTAATTACTACATTCTATAATGTATAATCAGATTAGAATTGAAAACGAATCCGACGTCTTCGTTTTCATATTCCTTATTCCTCATTCCTCATATATGTAAAAGAATTTTTTCCTCTACCCTCGAGGCATCTAAATTCGTTAATTAGAATATGAATAGCAATCATCATTGCACTTTAGCAGTCGTTTAATTAAACGATTATACAAATCGCGGTTTTCTAATTATAATTATTGTCGGGAGTGCGGTGCCTCAGAGAAAAAAAATCGGATCCGAAGGGGAGATACGAGGAAGTACTTAAGTCAGTTTAGAAGCGCGGCGCATCCTCGCGCTTTTGACATAACATTTCCGTGACATCGCGATTTAGTTGCCCGCGCTTTTGCATTAATATTGTTCGTCTAATTATGACTGCCTGGTAGAATCTACCATCTGACAGAAGAATGTAAAACATAGATGCACCGCGTTATGCCAAGTCACGCCAACTTCTTATTTAGATAGCGATCGTAGCGCTTTAATTATTCCCCCCTCCCTTTTTTTTCTATTCGTCCGCTTATGCAAATCCCGTCTGATAGTGAATGCCGATATTATTAAGAGTAGGTTCCACGCAGGCGCGGTGGCTCGGTAAAACCGTTTTGTTCCTTTTTGTTTGAAACGCATAAAAATGAAGTTCGATCCTGAATAAGAGTTGCATTTTATAATTATTCGTAAATAATTTTATATGTCGGTGGAAACGTCGTCCTGAAATACTAATTTGGAATGAAAATTTCATATATATATATACATAATAGAATCGTTGTATGTTGTTATTGAACGTTGATTTGAATGCAGAGCCATAATCATTTTATGAAACGCGTTGTTGAATCGATGTTAAAGTATTTATTTCAAAATTAGATAACGTCTAATATCGTTAATATAAATGTGCGATGCTTTTATCCATTCGTTAACACGTTATCTGCTTCATCGTATAAGAGAAAGACCAACTTTTTCAGATTAAATAAACGATTCATAATAGGCAAACTTGTAAACATTTATCTGATATTATTCATTAAATTTTATGATCGTAGCAAAGATAGGGCGCCACTACTCCACTGTTAATGCCAAATATGAAAGGTGCGTTCAGAAATAATCATACTCAGTTCAATTAACGTATAGAATATATTTAAATGCATTGTAGTCGTATAGCGGATTGAAAGAACATTCGAATATCAGTATTTATGAGTTGTTTAATGCCAACGCTGATTTTTGAACAAATGTTTGTAATATAAATATGTATATTTATTTATTTATTTATATTTAAGAAAAATGTTTATAAAATCCAAGCGACTTCTTCCGTTGTCCAGAGATACCCGTTGTAAATTTACCGTTCAAACCGGATTTGTATTTGTATTACCGTTCAAACAGGATTATAATTTCATCGACATGATAGACGCGCATGCTTTTAAACAATCGTTTGTTACTTTTGTTAATTTACCATCATTGTTTTATTGTTAAATATCGACTGATATGATTACCGTCAGTTTTTTAAATCTTCCTCTAATAATAAATAATTTCGTTCTTCATTAAATTGACGTTATATTTTGGATATTTTTTAAATTTGTATTATAATAAAGAATTATTTCATACGTCAATCTAAATATGGAATGAAATGTTCTTAGATTTAAGAAACGTATTCACTCATCTTTAATAAAGATATTTTAAATTATAATATACCTACATCAGATTAAATGACCCTTCCTTTATTAAATACAATAATAATGATATTGCGTTATTGATAATATATTATTATATAAATGAGATGCTAAACGCAATAATATTCAATTTGAATCTCGCATCTGTCAAAGAAGTTTTCCCTACTCGGCGGATTATGCCTCGATGGACCAATTTGTATAATCTTCTGGAACAGCCCTGGGTCCAGACAGTTAAAAAATTAACGCCCCGCGCGATCAAGTGATCGTAATTTTTCAAAACGATAGCTTACAAAACAAAACAAAGAATTAAGCTTCTCAAAAAGCGCGAGTCGAGCAGCTGTACGGAGAGGGAGGGGGCGATTAAAAAGTTAGCCCGATGAAAGAGTTGGATGGAATAATGACAGGGCCCGGATTATAAATAGCTCGGCCGGACTGATCGACGCGCATTGGCAAAAGACAACTATTAAAAGCTGCTATTTAAATATTATCAAACCAAATTATAGTACGTGGTAGAGGCAGCGCACGATCGTTACGAGAACAAGATCGTTAATTTACGATTTTCAAAACTAATCAGCGACGGCTTGATTTATTTTCGCGATTTTTGAAAGAAAATCTACGCCGGATGCGAGTCATTTTTGATTCTGAAATTACGTGTTGGGATGAAGTGAATAATGTTCTTAGAATATACGTAGGATTTTGACTTTTCAAATTGTTTCAAATTAAAACGGTAATAAATATTGTTTTTCATTTAAACCTAATCATGTAATTTTTTATACTATATATGTATATAGAAAACGGTTTTTTAATATCGCGTATATATACGCTTTTTTCCACTTAGAATCACATTTTTTTTATTTCCTTCAATAACACGTTTCGCATCGAATCGATCGAACTTTTGTAATTGTCGCGAAGTCCTTTCTCGTCAACGACCTTAGTTACACCATAAATAAAGAACACGATGACTAGTCATCAATAATTTATATCGTTTATTCAAATGCGCGGTCAATGTTAACTTGAAATTCTTTCCCACAAAATTTCACTCGAATCAGTGATAGAAATATAAAACAATAATCGAAGTCAAATTTTTTCTTCCAGGACGTCGTTCGAGTTTATCTAATTGGGTATGAAATTAAGTCTACCGAACGCCGACAAAAATGCGACGCAGATTTGAAATTTATATTTTCCGGTTGCGCGGACGCGAACACGGGAGACCGACGCATCCGTCATCTTTTTCTTGGTTCGAGTCTACGAGCGCATAATTGCGCGGCTGCATAATCAAACAATCTACTCTTTGTGCGTGCGCTATACGCCATGAATTCGATACCACCACAAAGTACACCTGCTTCACGTTGCACCGTCACCGTATCTCCGCGCGATCAAAATCCTTATCGCGCAAAATAAACTAACCGACTTGACGACATTCGTTCCTTCAAATGGTATACAAATTTTTATGTGTGCAATATTCAAAGCTCTCTTACAATATATGTATATATATATATATTTTTGTTGTACACGTGTTGTTTGAATGTAAAATGAAAAAATGAAATTTAATTGTGTAATTCGTTAATTAAAATTTATTAAAATAAAGTTAAATGAATTCGGACAATATTTTTGATACTAATTATAATAACAATAATGAGTATATGTGATTAAGCCAATGCAAATAATGTTATTTATTTTACGTATATTTATTATGCGCTGCCAATTTAAATTTATCAAAAATGTTCATGAAAATAAGGATACATGGGTTAAAATTAAATTTTAAATTCTTAATTAGATTTAAAGGGTTGTAATTTGACGTGAATGTTGTATTTCTTTGGTATGGTAAACAGTACTCTAATTGAATTGAAGTTTTATTAACTATAAGAGGAATTTTTGCCAGATATGGTATTTTACAGTGATATCGTTGAACGTACACGCAATATCGCATGCACTTAGTCCAGGTATTATATATGTATCTTATTATACTGTTTGGCTCGAATTATAGAGTATGAATATTTAGGTTGTGAGGTAGCAACAGTAGCGTTTATTTCGTAATTTTATAATTACTTTTTGTATTGTAACTAAAATATAAGTGACTGTTTATTAATGTATTTATTATTAACTGAAAAATCGGTTTGGTTATAATTTTAATGCTAATGTAATGATATATATATTTGTATTATATATTATTAAATCTAATTTGTTATATTTATGTAACTGCAAATGAAGTAGACAAAACCATGACAGTTAAAGAATAAACATATTATAAGATACATTATATATTCTGAAAAGAAATATGGTAAATACTTCATTATCAAATTTTTATAGAATACACTGAGAAAAATTAAACGTAGAAAATTGCTGTTTATAATACTAATTTGGAGACATTAAAGTAAAAATCCAAAAATTACTGTTTTTCCTTGTAAAAATACAGTTTTTCATACCAAATTTTCCTTCTATTTTTTATTATAATACTATTATAAACAGTAATTTTTAGGATTTTGTTTTAATGTCGCCAAATTAGTGTTATAAACAGCAATTTTCTGCGTTTAATTTTTCTGAGTGTACATAGTAATATTTTCGCGGTCAATAAATTTATAAGCGTTTTATTTTATAAATGCATAATAATAATAATGTAAAGTGTTAGGATTTAATGAAACAAGAGGAATATTGTATGATGAAATTTAAAACTTACAAGCATTGTAAATATTAATAATAAATAGAATTGAACTAAGCAAATATAAAATGTTAATAAACTTTTCATAAAAACCAATATTTTTTATGAATATTCAATAAGAACAAATAACTTAAGCATTAAATATTAAAATATTGAATTAATTCATAAATAAAGTTTGAAAATTTGTTAAATTGTAATTTTTTACTTTATCAGTTTATATTGATTTAAATGATCAATTAAAAATGTAGGAATTACAAAATACCGATATTAATGATCAAACGTTATTGAAGCAACATTAACAAAATGTGAAAAAAATGTATTTTTATATTTATAAATTACTTACGATATATTTGTTCATTAAATGAATTAAACGATACCAATTGAATTAAATTCTATATAAATATAAATAAGGACAAGTCATTTTATAAGTAAGAAAAAATAACCGTTATCAGTGTTTCAAACTAATACAATTCAATCTTTTTGCGCTTTAAAGAAACTATATTTATTAGAGCATTAATGTAGTGGAGTAAAATATTTTGATATTAAATTATAAACGTATACGATAAATTCATTATGTATGCTATATATGGATGACTTATATGAATGACTGTTGAAAATAATAAAAAAAGAATTTTTCAAATCCTTAATTTAATAAACTTCTATTTAGCTTACAGTAACGATTAAAATGTTCTACTAAATGATAACATTTACGAGATTGTTCTGCTTGACTGTCACACGTTTTATAACGGAAATAAGTTTGAGAAATGCTGGGATTTTTCAATATCACAAAAATGAAAACCTTTTGTTAAAATCCACGTTAAAAATAATATAAAAAACTGTTTAAATGGTTAGAAATAAAACCAAAAAATAAGTAAAAACAACTATATAAACAAATACATAAGTAAATCAATAACTATATATATATATATATATATATATATATATATATAGGTACGCTTGAAAATAAGAAAGTATAAACATAATTACATAACTATTAAAGTAATTTGAGCACAAACCATCATTGACATCATTTTATGGCGCAAGTTTTTTTAAGCCCGACGTAAACAAAGGCCTATAAAAAGAATGTTAAGCGTATAAAAATGTTGATACGTCCCATAAACATTATCCTCTCTTAGACACGGGCCGTATAAACAAAGCGAGGCATTACCCGAAAAAAATGAATGAAAAAAGTTCTTAATCGAGCTCCGCGGAGCTCGCAATTCGACGAAGGAATCGATGTAAATATAAATGTAACGCGGGTCGAATGAAACGGTCATCGGTCGTTTTAATCATCTCGTTTTTGAATTAAAAAAGACAGTTTGGTCACGGCTTCTTTTTGGCGGTCAACCAAATCGGTATCAGCGCTGCGCCGGCGAGCATGCGCGGCATGCTTTGAGCTCCGGCGAGGATTTTTCGTTTCATTGTCAAAGGGAAAAGAGGGCTTTATGCGGGGACACGGGGCGGGAGAAGGAGAGGATTTCGAATTCATCCGTTGGACTGTGCCGCGCTCCACGAAGCCCAGCAAACGACGCAAAAACTGGCGAGCATTGTCCGGGAACGCATCTTCGAGCCAGCGAGAGCCCGAGCGCATACCAAACCGAGGCGGGGACAGGCGGCAGCAACTGCGATTTGATTTTTAAATGCAAACAAATCTACATCGTGGCAAAAGCGCCGCCGCCCGTCACTCAGATCCGAGGACCGTGGATTCTTGTCGGCGACGAGCGGGAAGGCTCGCGGATTTTTTCAATCATCATCGAATCCAGGGAGCCGAGGACCCCGGGCTCCTTTCCGACGACCTCCCGCTACTTCCTTTAATTTCTGCGCCCACGACCGACGCCCGCCCGTCGGCTTTTGCTTCTGCCCGCGAATCTCAAAATCGTCCACATTTTGTCGCGGTAAGTCGCAACGCAGCGTGCAACGCGTGCTGCACCGATCGCGACGTTTCTCAAGTAACTCACGAGTTACTAGACATTTTATATACAAATTCTCTAGTAACACCGCTAAAACATATATAATACACGTGTCTTAGTTAAGACACGAAGCGACTTAATTAAGACGTCTAAGTGTCTTAATCTAATGCATAATATTGTGTATTAAGACAGCTGGTGACTTAAATAAGTCACTTTGTGTCTTAAAATTGTGACATTTAAGACACTTATTTTTGACAGTGAACTCACAAGATAATCGACAAATTTCTACTAGGGTTATTTAGCGTTTATGAGTATGCGAGTTTGTGCGTGGAGATATACGCATATTAATTGCACGAGTACTGAACCCAGCAGATTTTGACGAAATCGGTGACTGATGCATTCATGCAATTGCATAATGTTTTTTATTCGAAGTATTTTTCTGTAATGTATATTATTACAATTATTGTATAATTAGCGAATAATCAGTGAATTAATAAGTAAACACAATTTGTATTCAAATGGTAACGAACGAGTAATTTTCACGTTCATAATCACTCTGATTTATTATGATTTTAAGATTAATAATATCAATTTACATATTTATTGTATAAATAAATATTAACTTTATTATAAACTCAAATTACGTTATTTCAATTTACTTTATTTAGGTTTAATCATTTTTGCTAAATGTATTCAGATAAGAATTATTTTAGTGGTAATGATTAACTCAATTAACTGTAACATATACGCATTTGTAAATCATGATCATAATATGAATTTCATAATCACAAAAAAGCATTAATTAAACTTGTCCATTCGTCAGCAATTTTTTCGTTCAGCCACTATATTCGTCGCCACACTTTCAAAATCGTCTGATATTTCAATCTGACAATATCATTCACAAAACCGTGCACCACAAGGACCTATCCCTTCCATTTTGCATTTCAACAAACATCCCGAGTCGAAATTCATACTCTAATTTAAACCTCGAAACGTCTAAAATTTCCCGTTTAGGGTCAAATGGTTTCAAAGTAGGTTCTATCAAATAACACGTTAAAAGTAAAAAAAAGTACGAA
>JABFQC010000421.1:0-27877 GCA_022817085.1 Psilanteris sp. ZL-2020
CCGCTCAACTGTGTATTAGAAACGTGTACTTTCGCACATGTCTATAGTACTATATAATGTGTATATATTTTATGTAGTACATAGGCAAACGTTCTCGAGTATTTCGACACGGGTTCGTGTGTGCGACTTCAATAAAAAGGATTGTGATTAAAGCCAAGGTTTGACTCGTAATTTCTTGCGCGCCGAAAAAATTCGTATCAAATTATGTGATTACGCAGAGCTATTTTGTTATCACGACTCACGATGACGGTTCTAGATCGTTGACGTTATGCGGCGGTAATGTCAATTTTTATTGCCAATTCAATAGTTTGTAATGGTACGTTCGACGGACAACGTCAGAAGATCAAATTTATTCTCATTGTCTTCGGCTCGAGGTAGTACGTTTAACATCGAACAATATACTTCGGGTCGATAAACACGTTGGACGAAAAAAGTGTATTGGTAAATACAAGAAATTCTGAATTATGTGGTTGCGTGGTTATTGGATTCAAAATGTATATACGCAATACGCATACGTTGTCAACTGAAACCGTGTACATAAATAACCCGGGAACAAGATTCGAGTGCGCGTTAAGATCCCCCTCGAATCGACACGATGAATGCAAAAAAAATCTTTACACCGGGGTGTTTTCCGCTCGGTGAACCGTTCGAGGTATTTGGCGCGCTAATTTTTATCGGCTTCGTACAACCCCGTTGCGAAAGTGCCAGTTAATGAATAACAGACGCATAAGACGAGCGAGTCTCGCTATATGTAATTAGCGTTGATATTGAGGAGTGCCAAGTGTCATTTTTCTTGACACCGGGCTTTCGTCGGCGTAACAATTAGTTTTTTATGCACAAGTTTATTCATGAGCCGGCGTAATTTGTTTCGTGAAAGGCAGGAAATAATTGTATTAACAGTAACATACAACAGTAAGATAAATTTTCCAGATGTTATATTAATCTCATTTATCTTCGGCTTCTTTTCACATTAATTAAAAATAATTAGTTCGCCGTGAGCTTGAAATTCCCTTTTTGATAAATCATAAAATTACATGCAATTTATCTTTATCAAGTAAAAACTTTTAACTTTTAAGGTTTTCCATTTATTTCGTTGAGGAGGTCGGGGGGGTGGGAAAAAATGAGCCGCGCTAACTAATTAAAATAAAATTTCTCACTCGTCATGATGTATTAAGATACTCCTGCGGCGTAATTACACGTCGAAAAATAATTTGCATTATCCGGACGGGCGTTTGTTTCGCCGCCGTACGCAGCAGCGACATAATTCGGAGAAATCGTAAATATTACTTTTATCGGACGTAATGCGCTATTCTAACGTCAGACACAAAACACAATAAATATGGCCACTTAGTCGCGCGGAAGTGAGAGTCACGCGGTACGCGTTCGCGATTTAATCCCACCGTGACGGAGATACTTAATAAACAATAATAATCGAACAAAATATCACGGATAAATATTAAAGCAGACGATTTATCGCCTATTCTGCAGCAAACCGTCGAATATATTTTTCAATGTCGGCATTTTTTAATGCGTGTTACAAAATGCGACGCGAAGCGAATCTCTCCCTGCTTGTCAGTTTACGTGAGCTATGGCTGCAACAGTCTTTTTGGGTTATTCCTGTAATATAACGATAAACAAATATAATGATGAACAAAAATCGTTAATGAGATAATCGCTTTTTTCAAGCGGACATTTGTCACCGCGTAAATTTTTACTATCAAAATGTTTCGCTCGTAAGATATAAAAGTACGTGGGATTACTTTCTTATGGATATATATATTACCGATAACCAAGACATAACTAAATAATAACAAAACGTAATCATTTATTTAAAACGCAAAAGAAACCAATTTTGTGATGAAAAAAAAACCTTCGTCAAAACAAGCCTCTTATTCGCCACATACATTAATCGCGCCACCTTGACTGGGCCATCTAATTTCTATGGACTTTATATATATCATATATGAGCTTGCTCAACGCAGATAATTAACATGGTCAGAATATTTGCAACGTGCAACGACAAAACGAGTCGAACAGCGACGACAAGCGGAACTTATGAGCGGCTCAATTAACCGGAAGTTTGAGTACAGCGTTCATTCATTTCATTACATCCCTGTTAAATATTTATCTAATTTCCGCGACGGGCTATTGTAATTCGCGACCGACTGATTTATTATTCGAATAATTTATAATCCATGTATTATGCATAATACATTCAATCACTCAGAGCGTTACTTATCACGTGATTTTGCAGTCGTATATCCCCCGTCCGGCGCGGTACTAACGCGGTTCATTTATTTACGATTACAATGTTTTTTGCGTTACACGCGAATGTCACATCCCTGTCACATCTATCTTTTTTACACATGTGCTCGACGCAGTCAAAGCTCGAGAGTGCGCGCGCGCGCACGCACGTAAGACGAGGAAAGCGCCGCGAGGAGGCGGGTGCGACGAGGACGCGACGAACCGCCAGAAGGAGAGGACTCGTGAAAGAACGAACGGCGCGAATGGCCCGTAAACTTAAATTTACGAAGTGATATACACGCCAAACATCCGGCAGATATTTAAACTCCAGTTTTCCTAAAGTTAACAACGCGCTGCTATTTCCACGCCGTCTCCCTGTCTCTTGCCACGTCTGTCCCTCTCTTTCTCCCTTTCTTCGCGCACCCTCGCTCTTTCTCTTATCTTTTCGTTTACTCTATCACTTTCTCGCTTTTTTTTGCACGCACACACACACACCTACACTCGCGCGCGCGCGTTCCCCGAAATTCGCGCACGGCTTTTTAACGAACTTGCACGTAACTTTTCGTACGGGCGCGTATTGCTCAAACATACGGGTGAAGCAAAATGAAACAACACGAGATCCAACAATGCACAGCTTTCTACATATTACAACGACGAAAACTGATTGCCACGCGTTTTGGTTACATCCGCGCGATAAATATTTGCTTAAGCGGGAATACGATAAATTATTGATTTGGCTCAAATCAAATTTATACGCGCTGCGTTGATAAATAGATGAGTCGTTGGATTTGCGATTTAAATTTAATATCGGCGGCGACGAAAGTGGATTTTCAAAATTGGATCACGCGCAATGAGTTCGATTCGGTTCGACCATTCATCGATCGCCGGATTGAATTGTTAATTAATCGCGATTAAGGAACGTCAGCCGCGGGGGTCAGTGGACTGCGTTGACGCTCTGCGAGCGCAAAAAGAGTTTCGCGCATTGATCTTAAACTGTACGAAATGTTTACTCAAGACATTCATCCGTCATTCGAGCACGCGCGGATGTCAATCACAGATACAGGCGCGGTTAATTGCGAGCGCAGGTTTGTTCACCACTTTTCAATTGGTCCTTTTGCGGAACTCTTTAAAACCGGATTTTTATATGCGAATGAAACACTTCTAATAATTCAAACTACAATCAATTTGATAATAGTTTCGAATTGTCACGCGATTTTATGATAGCTGCCATATATTGATTCAGAAATCTCATTTTCCGGCTAGATAAATCATTTCCGTTGAACAATCGGAATATTTCTCAGCGTTGCGATGTAGATGATGTAGGAACGCGAGTCGTTAAATTAAACGCACAAAAATTAATTAATACACTTTTTAATTGAAATAATTATATTCATAACAATTGTACGAAACAAACCGAATGGACACCTGTACGGAATATCATATAATTTCGTCGACGCGGATAAAATGCGGGAGCTTGAATTCGCGCAAATATAAGAATATCTAAATCTCGAAATAGCCAAGTCATAAATAGCATATTCTCATGGTATAAGCAATATTATTGGCAGCTAATCCGTAACGTTTGAAATGGTCGTTTGAAAAAAAATGCTCCGAGCGAATTGTAATTAAAATAAGTATTTTGAGAAGTGCGCGAACAAAATATGAAAATGTCAAACGTGTATCGCAAGAGCTTCATTAAATCAAACAGAGAAATGAATTGTAAATTTATGATGCAAAGGTAATACTGAATTGTCATTTATTAATTGACGCATCGAAAATTATAAATGACACGTCCATATATTTTAAACAATATGTACATGAAGTCATAAAAATATCATAAAAGCGTGAAACTCGAAATGTCAGAAGCAGCGAGCCGAACATAACGCGTTTTAGTTCAATTGTTGAAAACTGGTATGATACGTAACGCACACACGCTAAACATATACGTAATTTGTTAATTATATTTGAGCGATTTCATTCAACGTTCGGCATGATTCGACTGAATTTATATATGTCGTCTACGGACCTCGCAAATGGCGTCGATTCGCGCGATGAAAATTAATTCGACTTTGTTAGTTCAAGCGGTCTGCTCATCTAACGAACAGCAAGATATTGTACGCGCGCTTCTCGGTGACTGTCGAATTTCCTATCCAGAAAAATGCTGCCGCTGTAAAACTCACACAAAAGCTATATTCCTTGGCCGTTAATTGTCCGCCGAAGGAAAATAATCGAAGAAAAACATTCGTGTTATTGCTGGGATTTGAAATTAATTAAAAATACGCGATAACACGGGTTTATTGTTATTTCATATTGAGTATTAAATTCGGGTGTAATGAAATATAACAAATAATCATTTGATACGTTAGATCAACGCTTCGTACATGCATTATATATTCCAGTACGGTGTATTCGTTTTACAAATTATATGTAAATAATATTTAATGTTGCGTTAAATATAATATATTTGATGCAGCTGGCGATAATATCACAAATGAATTTGTTTTCAAAAATTGCTGAAATTTTGTATGAATATTTCTTACGAAATTATTAAATCATCGTAATTCGGAATTTAATATTATCTCTAATTAAATAGAATTAGGAAAGTGCAATTATAATTTAATGTGTACATTTTTACGAATATATATATAATATATAGATATATTCAAATTTGATTTATATATTAATATACAAAATTACCAAACGTTTATAAAAATGCGTCGTAACAATATACTTCAAATGTTCAAATCGTTCTCGCAAACAAATGCAGTATGAAAATTCACTTACGGTTAGCAGAAATATTGCTTATGTAATTATCTAACCAATTTATCTGTATAATTACAAAAACTGTCAGTCGTTTAACATTGTTGTTGATTGCTGTTTAATTTATGAAAATTATGGTCAGAAATAAGCCGTATCTTCATTTGTAAACTTCCTGAATAAGTCATCAACCTCAATTGGTTTACGATCATAATACCACTATATAAGCAAATATTAAACAGAAAAATACAATCTATATGATAGGAGCTGCAATCTGCACTTACAAACCGCCTATTTCTATACAAAAATGTGCCACTTCAATTCTGACCCCTTAAAACGGTCCGCCGTAAAATTCAGAATACAAAAAAGATCATCATCATTTTTCTAAGCACGCGAACAATGAGAATCGCTTGAAATTGGCACGTCATTCTGTATGAAAACGACTGAATCCTCCCCTGGAAACGTATTTAATGTGGTCAAACGAGTGTTGAAACGACGCTGTTGACGGTCGACGCGGTGCTTAACGAGTTCCGGATTGTCCATTGCGCGTTCCAGGACAGCGTCTAACACGATATCCGTGAGTGTCGGACGGACAAGCAAATCGCACAGTCGGAACATGCCTCACGATTACGCAGTCTATATCGATTCCCTTGTGCCGGGTTGCCGAGTTCCCCTCAAAATACAAACACGGAACTCTCGCATGTACGCGGCTTGCAACCCCATGGTGTGTATTTGATAGGGTAGGTACGTACCAAGAGGCAGACATCGCGCGATCAATGTTTGATTGCGCCTTATGTACGCGCAATTCTCTCTATCTGTCCGAGAGCCTTTCTGATTTCAAAATCGGAATCGCTTTTCCCAACTTAAAGGGTTCACGCGAGCACTCTTCCGGCTTGTTAAATGCTCACTTTGCCAAATGTACGTGCTTGGTTCTATAGTTTTTCGCCGGACTAGTTATTCTCTTTAGTTATATATATTGTATCAATATTAGGATATACGGTTTTCAAAATAGTCGGTAATGCAAATTGTTGATGAATGATTTCAAGTTAACCGTAAAATTGTTTCAAAAATGTTGATCTTATTTTAATTTTGAAATTTAAATTTTAAAACGTTGTTTGTCATTTTTGACATTAATATTACTTATTATAAAAATTGCAAAGAACTTAATTTATTATTGACTGAACAAACTTTTGTACGAATAATATTTTATTTTTAAATTGATATATATATTAAGTGGGTTATTCGATTAAATTGAACATACTATGTATCATCAAATAGCAACAACTCAACGTATATAATAGACATGAGTTTACAAGTTGAAAATGCCATATGTACATTTAGCTCAAATACACGGCACTTGCGAGAAAGACATGTGCTTCTAACTAAGCATGCGTTGCTAATTACCACACACATAGTTGATTATCGAAACCAACTCCTCACATTATTGCTTCCTGTCACGAACAGTAAATTTTGAACGCAGAAAATATACAATTCTAAATATTACGATTCAGTGTAAACAATTCATAACACGAAATTTGTTTTAAATATGAATACCATAGTAAACGATGAGAAGTCGATCAATTTCATATATGTTATGCAAGTGAAAGAAATTAATTGTTTCACCAAAGATGGACGTTTTCATTCCAAATTGTAGAATTGTTATTTATTAAAAAATTTAAAAAAATCATATTTATAATTCCTGTTATTATATACATATATATGTCCAGATAATAATAATGTTCACGTGCATTTATATTACATGGAATGGTGATGTAAAAAATAGGACTGAAATATATATATGCCACGTGAAATGATGTCAATTGAAAACCGTTTAACAAGAAATGTTCTACATTTCGTAATTAATTATTGAAGGTATTCGTTAATAAAAAGAAGAATCGTTCAAAATTAAAACATTTTTGTAAGGACGATTCTTTTTAGATATTTTAATTTTAAACAGTAATTTATAATTTATTTTAAATATCGTGGGATCAATTTCTTTTACGATTTATTTCTTATATTATTATATATGGCTTTAATAAAATAAGTTTATTATGAGCTAAAGGTCAACTGCACAATCGATTCCATGGTCTGACGATAAAAATGTGTATATAATTTAAAATGCAATTCCCAAAATATATCGTTTATATTTAATGCTTTTAGTTAGGTATATTGATAGTATATATGCAATTTTAATTATTACGTGATTTAATATAAAGTTACCTCTTATTTTTCACGAAAAATTGGGTTATAATGTCATATGAATGCCGATATAAAAATTTAATTAAAACAATACAAACATTTAATAATTTAATATTAAAATAATCAATGAAATTAATTATCCAAATTGGTCAGCAATAAACATAGTATAATTATTTATAGCTTTATTTATTCATCAATTCGATGAGTTAAGTTAAGTTATAAGTTGTAATTAAATTTTCTAGTTTTTTTTTATTTTTTTAATTATAACATATCGTTAAAATGTTGAATTACGTAACAATAAATTATTTATCAATTAATAATGATAAATGTATTTTGTTACATATTTAATTCGCTTACACGGCTTTGGATGTATAGCGAGAAAATGATTTTTCAGATATAAAAAATATCTTTGTACAAATTTATGCCTCACAGTCAACATTGACTCTAAATTCAATAATATTTCCAATATTAGATTTTACGTTCCCAATTTAAATTTATGCGACTGCTTCATTTTCGTATATATAATGCGTTTCGTTGCAATTCTTCTTTCGATTAACATTATTTATATAAGTTTGATATAAAATTAAACCCGGCATATATTTATTGCGATTCGGACTAGTGTGAACTCAATTCAGTTAATTCCATTACCGTTCTAAATTCGATATCTCATTATTTCGACTCATTGTTTCCATTATGCAGATTGTTTGGTGTAAACTTATTCGCGACACGCTGCAATGCTTCACTAATCATTGACTCTTCGTTAAAATAAACATCAGCAGTCTTGCACGGCCATCATTAAACTAATCAGAAATTAGTATTACATGAAAATATCATTTGCAAGTTAACATTCAGAATAGCATGAATTGGACTGAGCGAACTCTCTTCCTCGATGATCCTTCATTTCAATATTTATTTTGGAATTGGGCGTCTTTTGTAAACGACACTCGACAATAATTGACGTTTAATTTGTAATGAACAAAAATAGTAATTTTTCAAAAGCGGATAGTCAAAAACAATAACGCAAATTCGTTCTTCTGGTTGTTTGCAATTTAAAGTTAGTTCACACTTCTGTTTTCCTCGATACACGAATGTAAAACAACTGGGTAAATGGCGCCTCGAATTTATTTCAGTAGTACAACTGAATGAGTTAATACTCAAATAATGCGCTCGTGAAATTCACTTTGAACAAACCAGTTGAAAATTAGATTACCGTACGTAACTGTGTAATGAATGTTTGAACTAGCGAGTTTAAAGAATAACTATAAACTCGTGCATGAAGAATCGCAAACCCGTGCAAACGTACGTACTACGCGCGCGAACACACACGTGGCAAATAGTTGTTTAAGTATAATTGTTCTATAAATTGTCATCGCAGCTCATTTAATCTAATAACAAAATGAGCAATAAATTGTTTCTAGGGCGCCGTGGTAACGGCTTCGAGAATGATGGCCTCGTAAAGCTCGCCGCAAGTCGCGCAAAATTCGAATAGTCATTCGCCGCGGAGCTTCGATCGTGCGAGTTATTTTTAAATCGTGCCCGCCGAAGCGTCGAATTGTTATTTGTCAGAATCGCGCGCGCAACTTTTAAGATCGCTAAAAAGCTTTCGACAGTCATACCGGTTAATATGTACTAAACGCGCTTGTATATATGTATATATATATATATTGCGCGCGATGCAATTACCCCTGATGCATTCCGGTAATTGACGTCGCAATTTTTTCAAAGTAATCAGCCAAAGGTCAGCGATCATGATTATTTTTCAGTGTTTAATATGTCATTTATAATTTATAATGACTTTTGAACTTTACACCCGCGGCTATGGCGAATCAATTTAAAAAGGGACGAAGCATTTTTTCACGATGTCGCGTTCAATTCTGATTCAATTCCGTTCAATTACCCTGACAGCTGTAATTGAGATGAAATAAAACTATTAATAAGCAAGCTAACGTTTTTTTCACGAAAATATTCGATTACAACGCGCGAATAAATTGCCTCAAATGAATGGAAAAAAAGTCGGCGTTATTTTATTCAAGATATTTATATTGTTTCCTTTCATATGTTTCTATATATATGTATCCATATACATATAAATATATATATATATTATATAAACCATATAAACCGAGCAATATTTCGCAAGAACACGCATTGCTTGACATTTATGTAATGGCACTTCCGACGGTGAAAAGTGACGATAAATCATCGGCTTCGGTGTAAAGGATTACAGTGTCGTACATTTTTCCACATCCGTAACGTAAGCGGATAAGGTAACGAGTCGACTTTGCGTCCGTTGGAGTAAATTCGTGAAAGGGAAGTTTAACGAAGAAAAACGAGAAAAGCAACGAGCGTACGTTTTTATTCGCGCGATTCCATCGATAATTTAAGCGTCGGCGTTTACGCTGCCTCTTTTTGCCTTTCATTTGCGATTGTTGATCAATTTCCCGTCGGGAATTAGGCTTATTGTGTCAATTAAAAATCGTAATTACAACATTCACACTCGAATAAAAACGACGAGAACGCCGTTTATTTTGCGTTTCGAATGAATTAATCAGAACTTTATTGTCTGGTTTTTTCAATGCAAATACGAAATTCAAATAATTGTGTTAGCTTAAATGTATTTATACCATTTCTTTAAAGCGACTGTATATTTAGATATTTTTAACTGAAAAGGAACTAAGAAAAATCTGCAGAAAATGCCGATGTACTAACGATTTGATGGTCGAAATGACGTTTATTCGACAATAGCCAGTGGTGATTTAACGTCGGATCTATCATTTTGCCAATGTAAGGACAACTTTACTAACTCATGTCGATTAGCCAACATTTAACCAACATTGTGTTAACTATATGGCTCATTTTGACACATGTTGTTTACTCATTTAAAAATAAAATACGTATTTTAATCCATAATATACTAAAAATAATGTATTATATAAATAAAAGTCGATTACCAAATCAATTGATGAGATCGATAACGTATATTTGGAAAGAGAAAAGGTTAAAACATTAACATGCAGCGCCAAATATAGTAAATCACATGTTTTACTTTAAATCATTTTAAATTAACTTTTTCGGCAGTATATTCATGCTTTATAATAAGTCGACTCATCCAAGTGCAACGTTTGAACGTATTAGGAAGATTTTCATTTTTTAGCCAAAATTGCCATTTTTTTACCCCCTTTCGATTTTTTCAAAAAATGGCCAAAAATTAATTTTTTGCAATCGATCTCACATGACTTTTCATTGATTCCTGGATGAATTACAATGTCTAAACACGCGTTTTCAGTTGATTTAAATGTTCTACTGACAAATGGCACGCAGTAACGTCCATTTCGTGAAAAAATTTAAATTTTCAAAGGAGCTATTTTCGACTTTAAATGACTATAAATCAACTATTTTGGGCATTTATATGCTTATAATAAGTTTACTCATCCATGTGCAACGTTTTAACGAATTAGGAAGATTTTCATTTTTTAGCCAAAATTGCCATTTTTTTAAGGTTACCCCCTTTCGATTTTTTCAAAAAATGGCCAAAAATTAATTTTTTGCAATCGATCTCACATGACTTTTCATTGATTCCTGGATGAATTACAATGTCTAAACACGCGTTTTCAGTTGATTTAAATGTTCTACTGACAAATGGCACGCAGTAACGTCCATTTCGTGAAAAAATTTAAATTTTCAAAGGAGCTATTTTCGACTTTAAATGACTATAAATCAACTATTTTGGGCATTTATATGCTTATAATAAGATTACTCATCCATGTGCAACGTTTGAACGAATTAGGAAGATTTTCATTTTTTAGCCAAAATTGCCATTTTTTAAGGTTACCCCCTAATCATGTCTAAACGAAGTTTTCTTGTTAACTGATTTCCAAAATATATTAAAATATATTTTAACATGGAAAAATGTTTATTTTCTTATTTATAGAATAGACTTTGAAGACTTTGAATTTCTTACACAATTTAATACAAATAAGGAAATAGTTGCACCTTTAGATTAATGAAATCGGTAAATTATACAGGATTTGTTTATGTATTTAGTTCCTATTCTAATTCATAAGACACTATTTTCGGTGGCAAACCAAATAATGAATATTGCATACTTCACATGCTGCATTTTCTCGCAACACGCGCGATATTATAATTAACATTGTGAATATTCAATCGGCGCATTCGGAAGTCATCGCACCGGTATATATCCTTATTGTGCTATTCGACGATGGCATTTCATGTAAATTTGTGTAGCTAAATCAAGAGTAAATTATTGCGGTCTCTGTATCAGATCATAGTTCGGATTGACGATAATTGCGTTAAATATATTCAAAGACTCGTGCCATCCAGACGCCATCGAAACAAAATCGAATTGCATTACGCGAATACGCGCTGCAATAAATTTCTCTAAAACCGAAAGACATATATATTTGCAATCTAAATAATAGACGCGTGGAACGCGCCACGCTTTCCCCAAATTCATACATTTTTATTGAATTATCGAGCGCCGGGATTGGTTCAAATTTTTAATTGACATATTCAAATTCATATCCGAGGGCTTACGGGCGCTATTTTATTTCAATCCGAAACCGGACGCTTTAGTCAAATTTATTTTCGTAATCACGAATTGCGCTTTGCCTCTTCATCTGTTTTTATGTTTTTTTTTTTTTTGTTTTTTTATTTTGTAGAAACATGAGTTAACTGAAACCAGTTCGCGTCGCGCACACGCCGAACTTCAATACAACGAAACCAATTGTTTTGTTTTCCGAGTTTCTTGGGCTATAAAGAACAGCTACGAAGAGTATTAAAAAGACGAACTTTGGAGCAAAAACGCCCGTAAATCAACGTACAAAGAACTTGTCCAAATTTCTTATATCGCTACGGTGTACGTAAACGCCCTCTCGCGTTACGTGTATCGCGAAACATTTCACATTATTCATTCGAGCACAATAATTCAAATGGATGAATTCTAAGTCGCGTTTTGATAATAGTTCCGAGCGAAGTACCAGATCGAGGTGAATGGTCGAGATGATCGAAACTTTTTCTTTTGAGTAATTCGTACCCATGACGTTCGAATTTAATCGACGAAACACCGCGCTTTGAGCTAACGAAGTTGATTTCCTATAAACAGTGCAAAAAGAATGGCGGATTTGAAGACGACCTACTTCGGAATAGCCGCGACATGACCCATAAGGCGCCGCAGTGAAATTAATTAGAATCAAATTAGAACGATTTTTATAGTAGAAACATTTCGTTATTTGACGAAAAGAACGTCGTTGCTTGAACGAAACTTTTTTATTAATACCAAAATTGTATTAACCTTCCACTTTTTGGTGACTAAAAGTGCCACAATTATCGTACAGATGGTATGTTTCATTTAAGTGGACAATTTCAAGACACGAATAAAACGTTCATTAAAACTAAAAATTACATTCCTCTCGAAGAAAAAATTCCTGTAACTAAATTACAAAGTTTCATAGCAAGTTCGAAACTTTGTCTATCGGTTTCAGTAGGAATTCGTACCCATAGCTGCGTCATAAAGCTGCCCGGTTAATACAAATTTAGGGTAAACGATTGGTTCGCGAGTGTTGGTCGAATATGTTAGAAAAGGCAGACCTCGAACGACGAAATGAATATGGCGGAAAGGGCGGGGGGGGGGTATGCGAGAGAGAGAGAGACGGACGCATACATACATACATACATAGAAAGCAGGCGTTGCTCAACGCGGTGCCGCCTGGTTTAATAAGAAGCTATCTATAGTCTTGCATTATGTTACCTCGATACATCCGTGAGATGAGATACTGTAATATTAATACGTCTCATGAAATATTCGTCGCCATCTTGCCATTCATCTCGCTCTGGCGCTACGTGCATTATACAGAAGGGGAGGCTGGTAGGCAGTCTCCTCGTTTTGAGAACGGAGAACCTCGCGCGGGGCGCTCGGCAAAGACGGCAGCTAGTAGCGGGTGCTAACCTACATTTTACGCTACATTTCAAACGTCTTTTGTAATTTATTAATGCCTCGGCAGCGGGCTCGCAGCGCGAAAGACGTGTGTACTGTGTGTGAGATTTCGTCGTCTCGCGAACCATTTAAAAGCTAAGGATAGCGAACTTCCGAAATGGCGGTGCGTCGAAATAGGCCTACTTGCCATCAATTTTCGAAGAATGCTTCTGAGTTTACTTTAGATACAGAGGTGTAGCTAAATGGTAGATTCGATCAAAGTGTGTCGGTCGAAAGCATTCGCAAAGGTATTCACGGTATCTTTGTGTTTAAAATGTTCGCGTTATCAAAGCGATGTCAACGGCCTACCACGGATTTCTCTTTTCTCAAGTATCATCATTTTTAGTCTATGTTATTGTATAACTTCTAACCCCGTGGCTCACGCTGTTGATATGGATCCGAATGTGTCCTTAAAAGGCGCGAATATTGATATATTTATGAATCAGGTGGTCAAAATTTCATTAAAGGTGTAATTTGATTACACGCAGATGAATTAATTAATTATAAATATTGAATATACGAGTAATGTTTGTTATATTTTTATGAAAACACTTAATTTGGATGGAATTAAAAAATAGGACAAGTTGACGATAAAATAAGGTATATATAATATTAATATATTATAGATTGAAAACAAATCGTACACGTGGTGGATGTGTTATACATGAACGCAGTATTTGTGAAAAAACTAAATAATTAATTTTGAAAGTACAGCTCAGCATGATTCCCGAGAAATTGTATTTTTAGTCAGGGAAATTATATAAGTATATACATTCATCATATGCTAAAATTATATCAACTGAATAATGTCATTTATTTATGAAATAATTGGATTTGTAATCGATAAAAGTATTGTTCTAAATGTATTCAGATTACGTAAGACGGGTTGTATTGTAGAAATTACCAAAAATATATATAATTCAATAAGAATTGAGAGCATTGTTAATCAGATTTTTCGTTGAATTGAAGTATAGTAAATAAGTATTTAAAATTGTACGAATAAATACGAGGGAATTGCAAGTATTAGAGCACGTTATATTAATAATTGCTAATATAATATCTTTATCTGTCAGTAAACTAAAGTCATTAAATCTATATTTTCGTTGAAACTATTGTTGTTGAAGATTCACTTTTGATTAAGTACAATCAAATGTCAAAATACATGTTGAATACATGAACTGGCATATAATATAATAAATTATAATTGCAATTAGGAGATAGAATAATTTGTTCTCAAAGGACATAGAACAATATGGAATATAATACTATATTCATTAAGCCCAATACGTAATACAGAATATCTAGGAACGTATAACAAATCATTCATTATTATTGGTCTATAAATGTTTAACATATTAGATTAAAAATGGAATTGGAACGTTTTGATTCTTTCATGCGATTTAAGATAAAGTGTGTTTTTCAACACTATAATGCAATGAATTGATCATCATTACTCAGTTTGTGACATTATTATCAGTGTGTTCTATCAAAAATAAGATTATTTTATCACGCTTCGCCACTAAAAACTATTAATACTTTTGTAATTAAGTAAACCAGAATTCAATTTATATTTAAATTTTGCCAATTATAAGCCATATAATAAGGTTGAACTTATCATTTCCTAATAAAGTTGCGAGATTAAATAAAGTCAAGTTTTATCACACCATCGTACAATTGAGAAAGCATTGCGCCATATTTTATTGCGAACGAAATTCATTTCTGCATCGTAATTTTGCATTTCTACTTGTAAGCGGCATTACGAATACGGCAAAAGCAAACGTTAATTTAAATCTAAACAAAAGCAATTTTAATGATAAACGCTTTCGAAATATAAATAATAATGTCCAAAGGCGTTTGTTTACTTTGCAAAATTTTGTTAAAAAAAGCGCGGCATAAAAATGGTTCGAATTAATTGCGCGATGTTATATAAATTGTAGCCGTTTGCGTTGCCATTTCCGGTTTAAAACGCCGATGCATATTTTCATACAATACATAATTTATAATTACGATTTCGATAAAAAATAATGCTTCATTAAAACACACGTTCTCAAAACACGACAAAGCAGTTATATTTAATATAAACATTAATTTTGGCGAACAACGAATATTGAGTGTAATCGCTCGTTGCCGCGACATTTTTTTCTCCGGCCCTTTTTCGCAAACGCACTCGGTACGTCAAATATAATTCCCCCTTTTTCGCTATTTATTTATTATATCAAATATATCTGTAAATACATTACTTCCTTCAACAAAAGAATAATATTTTTAAATAAACATGCGATGTTATCCAACACAACATGTTCGTCTACAAATTGAATGTACGTGTTGTTTACATTTCTCCAAATAACAATTCGCTAATGTGTTTTTCGTAATATATTTCATGATATAAAATAGAGAGCAGCCGTTTTTATTTCCGAGGTTGTTTCAAGGAATCATTGTTCGAGGACCGCGATTGTTCTTGTACGTCGCTTTTATGAATCATATACGTTCGACAGATACGATGTTTTATTAAACGCGTTTGCAGTTATAATTTATCGAAACGCTGAAGCAGCGTTGTCATTCGTCTGTCGCGCGCGTTCCTTGCGCCAAAAGACGCGTGTAATAATTACGCCAACGTATTTTGATATAACGCGCCATTGTCCGTTGCGATTCCGCGAGCGACGCTGAAATCCAAATTTAGCCGCACACGCATCGATCCGGCCGAGCAAAAGTCAGGCCCGGCGTTTTTATTCTCTCATCATCTTTCATTTATACGATTAAAATTGTCGCGAAAGTAAACAAAGTGTAATTTAAGTCCGATCCCGGGCACGACGTCCGTCGCATTAATATTTCTCCTTAATGAAAAATGCGAAAAATATCCAGTTACGTCTTCTTAATACAAACCAAGTAAATGAGTTTCGGCAATATAACTCCATTCTGCGAAATTGAATTACTCGATAATGGAATTTTTTAAAGAGCCATTATAAAATTGTTGTTTTGAATAATCTCGCGCAAAAGACCCGCGCGTAATATATCTGTACGTGTCGTTTAGCAGTATTAAAAAACGTAGAATTTCATTTAAATTGCTAATATGCATAGTCGAACTCCGAGCGCGAGGGCCGGGCGCAAAAATTGCGATCAAGATATAGGCAGACATTTCGGTTCGATTCGTCGATGATATTTTACGCGGACAATAACTGACCCGACAACGCCGTTAATAAAGTTCGTCAACATTGCGCTGAATAATTTCGCAGCTTGCTCTCCTTATTCGTGCCGGCAAATTTGTTGTTTTCAACCAGATTCGCCCGTTCTCTCCTTTTCCCCGAATTCGCCGTTCCCAGCTTCGTCATTATACGCTTATACTTTCGCTACATCCTGCGCGCAGATAAAAAAGATACGCCGACGGGGAGAAGCTAAACAGTAGGGTGGGGGGCAAAGTTATTTTAAAAAGTATAATGAAGACGCTACATAACATTTAAGTCGCGTAATAACCGTGGCCGTTAAAGACAATCTCCCGGTCGCGAAATGGAGCCACGTGCATTACTTCAGAACGAATAATAATCGACCGAAATGTTGCATCCTCCGTTTCAGCAAATTACAATAGCGCTTCCTCCGTCGAGGAAGCGGAGAGTGATATTTCATTCGATATTGCGCTCCGGCATTATTTCTCTATTTCGGTCGCGGCTGCAGACGAGGCGCGCGGGAAATAAATTGTTTAATTTATATTAAAAATAAATATAGCCGGGAAGCGAGGCTGCGCCGAGCCGCGGACGGCCCCAGAAATATTACTTTTAATATTAGCATTCGCGCGCCCTCGCAACCCCTCGCAATCCCGTGCCCGGGCCACTCGCTCGCCTTCTTGGCTCGTTTTTCAGCGCCGCTCGAACTTTTACTTCGCGTGCAAACTTTATCGCAATTAGTATCATTAACATGTATATCCGTGCACGCTCCTCAAACGCGAGTTCGGGCGCGTATACGCGAACAATCGATTGACGCTTATGCTAATATTTACCGTTATTAGTGCCGGTGTTGCGATCCTTTGTCGCTTTGCTCTCCTTCTTTTTTGTCCGGCCTTCTTTTTCCGCACTTTTTTCCTTCCATTTTTCTTTCTCTTCTTATTTTTCCTTTTCCATTTTTTTATATAGATAGAAGCCTTGGCGATTCTATTACCATACAATACTTTCGCGCTATTCGTATAAATTAACATTCATTTGAATTACATCGAATAACGTTGCGGCGAAAAATTATGATTATTGTTTTTCTGGTCTCCAAGAAACGCAACGATGGGCCGTGGTGATACGTTGTATATGTAAATGGCGGACGTTGCCATGTGTTTTAGACGTTGGCAATTTCATTTTTTTCTTCTCCTTCCTCTTCGTCTTCGTTGTTTCTTTCGTTCTGTCCTTTTCCTTTCGTCTGCGTTTCGCGCGCAACTTCGTACGCTTTATTTCGTTTATTCCTGATGCTTATCGCGGGGAAAGGTTGTTGGTTTATTAAGAAATTGAAGTATGACTTTTGGAATCCGACGATTTAACGCGCGCGTTTTCACTCGGCTGAATGCAGTTTTAAGCGTTGCTCAGAACGACTGATAATCTTTTATGAAAATACTGTATGTACACTATATTTAAACTAAACTTAACGATTGTTAGCATTTTTATCCTTTAAGTAACGAATATTAAAGTGGGCAAATTTTTAACGCAACTTTTCGTTTGATATAAAAAGTTAACAAAGACCAAATCTAGACTACCAAAGCAAATTCGTTTTACGAACAAATTACGTTTTTACTTCTATCGGTTTTGGATTCGCTAAGCAATTTAATTACAAGCAAGTAACTTACGCATTTTAATCGCAAAACCAAATAGTTGATAATACGCAAATTTGCGTGCAATTTGTCTGCTGAGTAATATCGATGAATCAAGAACTATTAATGCGCGCTGATTTGAGCAATAAATATCGCCGGGGTGAAATACTAAGTATGTCCTAAAGTATATCTGAATAGTAAACCGACCTGATTATATAGACTGCTCGGGCTGTAGTGCGCGCCGTAAAGACCTCTCGGAAGCGTTCAAGTCCGTTATCATTTTAAGCACCTCGGCAAATTGTAATAAATTTAAGCTTATGCGCCATGAAACTATAACATCCCCGTAAAAATACGCGTGCATAAATATTATCATTTACCAGAATTGCAGCTTCAAATTCGTTAGAAAATTTGCGCAAAAAATGGCTCAATTATCGCAACAGCGACCGGTATAAAATAGAACTCTGATTACGACTAATAAAAGAGCGACGCGATGATTTACATACGCGCGCAACATTGGCCAGCAAAATTTACATGTAATTATATTAATTCGACGTCAAATTGAATTATTTTGGCCAATTAATTTGTGTAACTCGCGCCGTCAAATGAACCGTCTGTGAAATCAGCGAAATAAAAGCGCGGCGCGTCGCTTCGCGCGACGCGCGCAAGGAGGACGAGCGAAGGCGACGACTGTAACGCGATTAAAAAGTTAATCGACAAAAACATGCACGAGCGTGGTGCGTCGTCAATTATTTCGGGCGAAAAAAGGGTTGTCGCGCGACGGCGCCGCGAGTCGAATTGGGCCATCCGGGCGAATTTTGATTGGCCGATTCGTCAAACGCTCGTCACGAAGCCGCTTTTATTGCGAATATGCATTTCGTTGATTTCATCGGCGTTTGAACGCCGACTTGGCTGCCCGGCCGGAATAACAAAAGTGCAATTATGAATAAGGGGATGCGGCGCGGCTACAAATATGCGTGCGACTGAATTGAAATCAACGACGTCTATTTGGCCGGAAATGCCGAAACAAGCGAAAATTCGTTTTCAATCTCGGACGTAATCGCGTTAATTCGACTACGCCGGCCGGCCTATTTGTCGACTCGCGAAAGCGCAAATCTCGAGTCGCTGCGAGCTCATAAAGTGCTCAGTTATTGCGGACGTTATTGCCGGCCTTTACGTGCAACGTCGTCCGGAAATAATCTGCCGGCAATTTGGGCGCGCTCGCGACAACGCCAAGTGATTAACCCTCCTTGCGCGGAGCAAGTGCCACGCCAGGAGCATCGATTTGTCGCGAGCTTTTTTCCCTCTCACTTTCGCTTTTCGTTTGCCCTTTGCACGCGTACTTGCGATTACGTTGCGCCGCTGTTTATGTATCCAGTGCATTTTCAACGTCAGCGGACAAAGATACGGGCATGGATGCAAACGTTTATTGTGCGCAATAAAATACATAATGACGTGTCGTATTAAGTTAATATATGTGACATATGTGTGACATGTATGTCCGTACATATGGTACTTTATGCGATTGGAAATTCGTTATGCGCAGATTAGGTATACGTCGCGCGTTATTTGTATATATAATATGTATATATATATATATATATATATGAAATTTGTGTATCTTGTGCATATACTTTCTACGTCTGTAAATAATTTCGATTGATTTAATAAAGCTAAATCAATTCGATATAACGAATTCAATAACGTGTTTATGTTATGACGATTTAGTGTAATTTATTAACAGTCTTATATCTAAATCATTGCTGTAATTTAGTTTAAAGGATACGTAGTATATTTTAACGAATTAAACAAGTAAATGTTTTATTGAATCAATTAACTATTCATGCGAATTAATCTGTCTCACTATAAGTTATTATATATTTCATATAAAATTATTGCTCGGATTAAACATATATATTAATAACGCGAATTAAATTAAACATTGCGTATATAACATCGCCGGACGTGGCATTTATCTCAAGTTATATTATATACCGTTAAATAAAAGTGTCTTTTGTTTTAAAATTAGTTGAATGTCTAAAGGTGTATCGATACGGCACTGTGCAAAAAAATAAGTACGCAAAGTTTCGCAAAAATTATAAACTTTTATTTATTAAAGCGGAATGTTTTATCTGCTTAATGCATTTTCATCAATATAGAAAATACTTTCTATGCAAAATAATTAAACGAGATCAAAGTTATAAGATACAAGTTTAATGTTGAGACCAAATAACTTTTTCGCCGTTAAAGATATTTACAAAATGACGCGATTTTAATTGCTTCAGAACTATGGCAATTACCGGCATATCTTATTAACCGTATCAGTTAGCAAATCATAGGACACGTTTTTAATATTTTACACCGAGTCTGACAGACTGCGCGGCGTTGCGCGATTCACCTTAAATTCCGCGCGAATGTCTCTAATTGCCATTAAAATCGGTCCAAAAACCATATCGGCTGAAAATAAAGGAATTAAAATTTGAGTAGCTCGCGCATTAATTCGCTGCAAATTTATCATTGTCGCTTTACGAGCTTTAATTAATTTTTATCGCGACCATTTTTCGGCCGCCAAAGTTTTGAGATAATAAGCGAAGAAAATAAAAATAATTCTTGCGAGACAAATATATCGTCCTTATAAATTGCGCCGCGGCTTCAAGGATAACTGCAATTATGGTTATAATAAGTGCAAATAAAAGGTACGCGCAATATAATGGCAAAAATGGTCACTTTTGGGGATAACTGTATTTTTGCGTTACGAGCGTTTCGCTCGAGACGGTCGTAAAAATTAACGACGGCAATTAGAGGAAAGGCGGCTTCTTATAATTTAATTTTATCCGTAAATTATTTACAATGGCGAATTTTTTAAATGCCTCGCTCGCTGGGTTCGCGCGCTTCTTTTAAAAAGAGCGCGCATGATCGTGATTACACGATCTTAATTATACCGTTTATTGTTACATTTGATACTCTTATCCCATTCTGATGTTATTTCGAATAAATCTCCTTTCAGTACACGATGTAATACTGACAAGATATATTGAATTACAACGATAACTCTGTACGTAGGAAAGACGATAATAAAAGGCAAAAATAACAAATTCATTATGCAGAGCAAGATATTTTATAATAACTGTACTGCGAAAAAAAGAACAGCCATGAATAAAGCGAGACGAGTTAAACTAAGTTGTTTATTAAATTTATTAGTCTTGGTTTGTTTTGAATTTAACAATCGTTCATGAATTTGTTATTCCGTACACGCCGGGTAGTAATGCATAAAATAAAAACTGGCAGCAAATCGATGCGTATACTTTGCGATGACGAAATCAATAAATATATAGATAATTAATACGCGATCGATTTCGCGGATTCGCATTGATTTTATTATTTTTGCGCGGCGCTTAGACTGCACGGAGTCGAGCAATTGGCAACAAACGCGAATGTTAATTAATTTTCGTTGTCAACGAGTCAACGGTTCAGATTATTTTTTCACGGCTGTTACAATTCAATGAAACACAAAAGTGTCGCGTGAAAGTGAAAACGCCGCGCGATACGTGCTTAAAAAAGTTGCGCTACCGAGAGTCGACTCGTCCAACATTTTGCTCAACGAGAAATAGGAAGAAGGAGGAGGAGCAGAAGAAGAAGAGGAAAAAGAAAGGCATCGCGCCTTGAGATTGAATGACATCTTTCTGCCACTCCATGGAATGACTGCATAAAGTATTCGGCAGAATCTTAAGACGACTTTTACGCGCTCGTGTTGGTGAGCACTTGCACCCTTTTTGTAGTAACAGCCCTATAGCGTCACGTGGGAATAAACAAGTGTCAAATCCATTGTTTTCAGGTGTCTATTCCCGGTACATTATTGCGTTATTTTAATTATATCTGTCGGCATTAATTGCTTTTCAAATATTGCTTTTTTGCCAGTGGCAAACTTTTGCCTATTTCCGTCTGGTAACAATCGAGCGTTCGCTTTGGGATCAAATTAATCTGAAAAACACATCGACATCGATTTTGCGTCATCTATTTTGTTTAAAATGGCAATTAGCGAAACTTTTCTTTAACTTACGCGACGAAAAATTCATTCAGAAAAATGGATCCGAACGGCTGCGTAGCGTAAGCTTTAACGTGGCAAAATTGTTGTGAAATTGCAAAACCACGTCGATATAAAAAATGCAAATCATTTACAGAGATACGTTTGCTTAATATATAAAGCAAAGTGTGGCCGTTCTTCGTCTACCGAATCATTTCGCGAACGAAAGAAATTAATCAAGAAAAATTTTCCGCGTAATAAAATTGAAACTTATAAAGCAAACCTGCGGCAGTTAGTGCGACGCACAAAGTATATATTATTTTATTGTTTTATTTTGGTTACGTAACGCCCTTAAAATCCTGCCTGAAACATTACAATACATTTGCTTCGAAGCATATATATTACATATATATAAATATATAAGACGAGATTGAATCGAATCAAAACAAAAAATGTTTAATTTATGGACATAATTATGATTACTGCAGTACACAAAAGAATGATGATTGGATGTCAATACTGAATGAAGTAACTACACGGTTAATTACAAATGCATAATGTATTCGAAATGTCGTATAAAATATGAAAAACAAATGAAGGTGAACTTTCGAAAAGTTTCTTAACTTGGGCTCATATAATATTGACTGTGCTTTAATTATGCATCGAGCGTATGCAAGCACACATGCATCACACCGACACATCGACAATCAGAATAGAGCGAGACATTGCAAAATAAATTATATTAATTGCGCTGTTTGGTCTGTCCTGAAATTAACGCTCGTAATCGCGCACGCGGAATGATTCGTTACGCGCAGCTGCCTTTGAAGTCTCGTCACAGCTTCAAATTTGTCATTGATTACATTCAATTATTCGTCTTGTCGCAATGTATCCGGCGCATCGATTTGCTTAAAAATCAAAACCGTCGAGCGCTCGTCGGGATCGAAGGTCAATTGCTGCGCCCAGGTTGTCTGTCGCGCGGCAATTAAAGTGCCGTAAACAATGGTCGCGCTCAAACAACACAAAAGTTACGCGCACGTTTGCGCCTCGCTGTTTAAACGTCAATTATTTTTAGACTTTATCAAGCAAAGTCGCGCAAAGTTGCAGAGCAAAGCTTTATATATATAGTTCAAGTTTTCGAATCAATTGCAACTTACGTCGATGTTTATTACACGATGGAATTAATTAAATATCTCGCGTAATAATTTTTCCATTCGCTGGACCAGTCGAATAGTTTGCCGCGAAATTCTTCATTGAGTTATTCGAACGAAGTTCTTTAAAAATATTCGATCGGCTTGACAAGTGTAACTATTATAGGAAATTGTTCGGATATCGATTCACGGAACTTTTGTATTTGATCGGATAATTTTATGACTATGCAATCGACTTTGGCAAGGCGCTCAAACCGTTAAGTAAAGGTAATTATGGGCGAATTCATTTAATTGGTTCAACCATTACGTGTGTTTTTGTGTCGATAATTCAGTAGTAATTAACGCTCGAGACAAGCGCGACTTCTGCAGTTGTATATTTTATAAGTTGCATTATTGTGTTGCATACATTTATTATATTAACAGTTTTCCGTTGACTTAATAAACAAATTGGTTGATTTAATTAACGATGCATTTATACGGGATGAATAAATCAAAAATGTATTTAAGTTCGCGCCATTTTTCTTATTGTACAATTTGAGCGCGTGTTTGAACGATGTCCAAGAACTGACCACACTCAATTCATCGATTGAGCACTTTACTCTTAATAAACAACACGACAACGTTTTGGTTTTTATATTTATTACTCCAATTGGTATTTTAAGCACATTCCGAGTAACTCGTTTCAGGATAATTATTAATTTTCAGTAAGTAGTTTTATACGGTGTGTTTCAGGCTATTATTAGCGTGAGACAGTTTACCTTCGTTGCTTTTGCAATAATAAACAATCCCGATTTTTATACCCGATACAGTACAGAATGCGTACTTTATTATAATCAAATAATTACCCAACCAAACTTATTGTATAATGTATTAATCGAAACTTACCACAGTTTAATATATCAGAAGTTTCGTTAAATAAAATACTTGATGTAATTTGTTAATAGTTTACCTTGTTTATTAAAACTTATTCAATTACGTTAATTTCAAGGATAGCATTCGTTGCATCGTTGATGCTTAAAACTTAAAAAAAATTAGTTTATTTATTGTTACAATATACTGTGTAAAAACATTCGTGTATAATACAGTAGTTTCTTACTTTTCCACCGTATTTGTAGTTTATGAAAACCTAATGAACGGTTTGCTAAATATCACAATACGATTCATAAAACAGGATAAGTGATTAGCGAAGTTTAATCAACCGTTGATTACATTTTTTATAAACGACACGCTCGGAACAAACTTGCGTAATATACACGAAATGCGAGTACAAGCGTATGTATTGTTTTTCGAAGGAATATATCAAAACGTCTCTAAATTTATCATCCGCGTATTAAATCATTACGAACACTACACTTTTAGATAGATTTACAAATACATCTCAGCCCTTATACCTGAAGTTATAAAAAACTTTTAAAGCGCGTTTCAGGTCTCGAATGCACGAATATTCGGAACGTTTCGGGAAAGCGCAATAACACTATAAGCGCGCAAAAATGATATTTGAACTCTCGTTGGGTGCGTATTTGCCGAGACAGGAAGAATGCCAAATCAACCGAAAGTGTTTTCCGCAGCGTAGCCATTTTAATGATTATTATATTGTATAATAAATAATCAATTTGAATGCGCAATTACGCATGCGAAATTTGCCGCGAACCAACCAGTTCGTTTAACGGCACAAAAACATATTCCGCCGAAACAACGGAATGGTCGCGGAATGAAGAAAATATTTGTACGTATATGTAAATGAAGACAAAAACACGCGCGGCTCGGAATTGTTGTAAACAATTTGAATAGCGCAATCGCGCAGGGTCTGATATTTGCATGCAATTTTGTCGGCGAGTAAACAGATAGCGATCTATTTGGGATTAATTGTTTTCTATATAATTTTGCTTGGTACGTACGCACGGGCGTATCGAGGTCTCGTCGAAAAGGAGGAAGCGACGACGCGCCGCTACGGCGGTAGCGGTAACGCTTTACTAAATACAATATTATGCTGTTGGGCGATTAGCATAACGCCTTACGATCGCCGCGGATAACATTAATCATTGCTGCGCGGACGTTGATTGTCTAGATAATGGGTTTCTTCTTTCAATGCGAGCCACCTCGGTATGTTGCCGCGCCGGAAATAAGACATTAACAAAAGTATATTTTACGAACCGCGGCTGACGGAATTATTAACGGAAATCGACGACGCTTTTTGCGGCGCGGACCTTATTCGACGCCGTTTCGCGTCTCGCGGGCCCAGCCGATCAATGCGCGGCCGACCGAGCCGACCGAATAAAAGCCGCGCCGGTCTAAATAATTAGCTCGCTTGCGTCAAAACACATTCTTTTTTATTTAGCGCGTGTGAATAATTGAGCCGCGGTGCTGGATTATTGACGACGAATCGTAGAAAAGGTATCTGCCGGGATGACCGCGGGCGCAAGTCGATCAAGGTTTTTGATCATAAATACCAAACGAATTTCCGAAGCGATGTTTCGGTAAATATTGGAGTTGGTTCGACTTTCATAGAAGAAATTTGTAGTATTTGTCGGTACAAAAACTTTTATATTTTATATAATTAACGAAATAAAGTCCGATAGTTTGGGAATTGCTTAAGGAAGTTTAAGAGAGGCGCCGCGCAACTTTTATTTATTGCAAATTTTTATTTCATTTCAAGTTTCTTCGAAACATCCACAAACTTCGCTTATGAGTAATTTTTCTAACTCTAATATTTACGAAGGTATCTCGGCAAATCCGTTTTATCTTGAAATTAAAATGTCTCGACAAAATATCGCGCGCTCGATTTTTTTTATGCGAAACCTTTTCGCTCGTAATTTATGTAGGCGGAGCGGGGAGGAGCACCGAGTGGGCATCTACGCGATGTTTACATTATATATGCATTTATCATATGCATGTGTATTTATTTATAAGATCGCGACCCAAATAAATATAACGATTAAATATGTTATCAAGAAATTAAAACGTAACAGTAAAATTATTTGTCGTTATCAATAATATATCGAGGTCGTCAAGTTGTATAAAATAAATACTCAATGTTGAATTAAATATTTGTTATTCGACAGACTGAAATAAAAATACGACACAAAAAATATTGACAAGACTTGGAAGGAACGGATAAATATTTTAAAGATAAATAATAAATAAGTTATTCTGTTAAATTTGTTTTTTCTTTTCATAATCATTTGCTATCGATTGCCTTATATTCGTAGTCTATTATAATATGTAAAGAAAAAGTAAATAAATACAAATTTTAGCATATTGATCGCGGCTGGCCTTCGAGCAGTTTTATTACATTAAAGATGAATTATAATATAATGTGTGTACGTTTGAGTTTGTACAAATTACGCTGACAAACTTTCACTCGTCTGATATCAAATAAAAAATTGTTAAATAATTATTACGCGCGCGCAACCAAATGATGATGTAAAATAATAAACTACCTATATGCGTGTTGATTAGTAAACACGATTTAATTATAGACATAATTAATTTTTAATTAGATATTATTGCAAGAAAATAAGCTCAAATATATTTATAATTACCTATCTTATATAATGGACGCGCATTTGCTTTAGTAATTCAGTATAAAGGGCAACGTTATTTCAATATATCTTACTAAATGTTGCGTAAGCCATTTAATTATTAAATATTCTAAGGAAAAACAAGGAAGGAAACAACAGTATTGTAGTTTCGAACTTAATTATGAAAATGTTTACAAACGTTTACAATCGTATATGAAAAGTAATAAAAATATCCTACCGACGGAGCAGCGGAAACTGCGCGCTCTCCAAAATAAAAACGTACTTTTCATGCAAACGGATTCGCTCCATACGAACGCGAAATTTTAAATTTATTTGAAATGTTTGACGAAACGGTGCTCCGTTGTGACAAAACGATCTTATTCTCCCAACCAACGGGTCTTGTGCCAAAATGTATATCTATATATACATTATTTCGTTGCGACTAGATTATTAAAAGTGTTCTATATTTTGATACGGCGCAACGTCTTTCGAAAAAATAAGAACAATATTATTGTCGAAAGAAATTTTTCGATCGAGCGTTATTCTGACTCGGCCGTGTTTCTGCTCACTAATCCGGGCGTGCAAACAGCGCCGGTTTTCGCTGCGACGCCGCGTTACGCGCGCTCAACCGAACGACCCTGCGGACGCAGCCTTTCTGAGAATCGACCGGCGTAATACGAAGAATTGAATGAACCGCCGCTAACTGACCCCAGTTAACCAACATTGCAAAACATAATCTCGCAGGCTCATCAATAACGCGAACAAAATGAGTGTAAAATTAGCGGCGCGCCGGGCAAAATACGACGGATCACGCAATAACGTAAGGACGAATTAAGTTGTATTAATTAAATTTAAGATCGATCGAGTTTGTCATGCGCATAATCAGCGTAACGAAGCCGGGCATCGGGCGACATACACGGCAACATCCATTAAAAGCGGAATAGCACGAGTAATAGCCGCAACGCTATTAGTTGCGGCCGAGCAGGGAGTAGCTTAATGAAAGAAGCCGAGATCCATCCTGAGCCCCCGACGACGATTGCCGCGGGACCCTGTCTGCCGTTACCGCGCGTTATTGCCGATGCATGCGATGGATTTCGTATTCGGATTACGCCGATAAATTGAAATGACCCCGCGGGGCTCTTCTGCCACTGTTCTCACCTGCTAATTATACGGATTACTTTGCCGGCGCTCCACTCTTTACGCCCTCGTATATCG
>JABFQC010000422.1:0-27862 GCA_022817085.1 Psilanteris sp. ZL-2020
CTCTACGTCTGCACCAAAAAACATAATGATTGTGTACGGTGAAGTTGCACATGAAGTGATTTCATTAATCAAAAGCTATGACGGAAAAAGTTGGGCGCTCTTCTTGGTGGGCCGTAAAATTAATACAAATAAATAACGAAGACTGGCAGGCCAGGCTTTCTCTTGCGGAGCCGCGAAAAGTTGGCGATGACGGCGGATGTTATTGGCAGAGGAGCCATTCGTCGCGATGATGGATGTCTGACAAGCGCTCTTCGCGTTCGCCTCGCTCGCCCGCCAGGCAGTTATAATAAGTAATGGGCTCACTTCCGCCGCCATCGCTATGGCCCGAATGTCTGACTGGGTTGCGATGTCTGTGTGCGCCACCCGATGCCTTCGCGAGACTCAGAGTGAGCCCAGGCCACTCGTCTTTCCACTCTTTCTCCCGTCGCTGTTCTCCTTCTCCCGTAATAACTACAAATCTGTCACACATTAATTCAACGTCTGGCATAAATTCGAACGCCGCTACACGCCCGCCGACGAGGGAAAAAGTTATCACGATTCGGGGTGGACTCGCAAGAGCGAGATGAAAGGACATGACCGAGTTGCGAAAACAGAAAACCAGGGTCTCTCATTCGCTACCGGTCATATCAGATTTAGGTTTAATTTCGACGTTACGCGAGGGATTTCTAGTTAGAATAATTCGCGTTAGAATAGAAATAAATATTTTGCAACTTTGGTAATGATTGGTCGGCCGTGATTTCAGTTTCAGGATTCTATCCGCGATAAATGTAGACAAATTTAAGGAATATTTGTGAGACGGTTGCTGCGAAAAACAAATGATTTTACGAGCTTTTATTTTGACTTTAACGTACAACTCATACATTTTATTAAATATCATATATGAAACATCATAATAATAACCATAAATTAGATTAAATTTCTGAATTATAGGTATTAATCTCTTCATTTTCAATTTTACTTTGTTTGTATTTTTCATATATTTGGTTGATATTATCAATCGGAAATCAATATTTTTAAATAAATAAATTAATATAATGTTTACCTTCAGTTAAGGAATATTATACCCATAGATTAAAGAAATGATATATGGACATTTATAACAATTTGATATCGTACGTTAATTAGCTTCTGAATAATTCGATCACAGTTTATTGATCAACCGTGAACTTTTCCTGTTTTAAAAAGTATTGTACATTATATATCTAGAGAGACAGTTTACACTCAAAGATCGGACTCGGTAATTGACTCAACCCGGTCGACGTATGATGTCTTTACATATAATTGGCAAGAGTCGCCCTAGGGTATCTTTCGCATGGTCCAGCGAACACCAAAGCTTGCATCAATAATTTTCAATATACTATTACTGCGCCTCGTACCCATGGCTCATACATATTGTTAGGGAGGTGGAATCATATTTTGCACCGTGTGTTTTTAATTTCAATGATTAACAGTTACGTTTCCCATCAGGCCACGATGAATAAGGTGGAACATAATTTTATTCTGCCAACGGTATTTTGATTGGCAAAGTAAATTAAGTTGATCTGATTTAATGGTTTTTCCCCAAACATTATACATATTTTGTATAACGTAAATTGCTACTAAAAAGTTATATCATATAGATAGTATCTTGATGTATTTATAAATATTTATATTTAATGATATTTTATGTTTCAAATAATCAAAATCTCTTTTTATTTTGAAGCAGAGATTTCATACGTCTGACTAATTTCGTCAACGTCGATGAATCTAATATTAAAATCGGAAATTTTTTCTTTAATTTATTTCAATATTAAATTTATTTTTTTTAATAATCCGTAGCAAAATGTTTGCTTTTTTTCGAATTATATGTAATTCGATCGCTTTTATTCAAAAGATCCTCGTCGCCTGCTGTAGAAGGAGACAATCACATGAGTTTGTCGCGTCATCGATCCAGTGGATGTGCGCTCGTTATTTGCAAGTGCTGTGAATTTATATGTAACAGATACACGTGGGGTGGCTGCAGAGAAGGTGCATACTTGTGTGTTAGTACCCTTACTACTCGCTGTTCCGTTGTTTATCGAAGCGGCATGCCGCCACGTAGGGCGTCCTACTTTCACATCCAAACCCTCCAATTTTGGTGTCTCCTTTCCTCCCTGCAATTGTTCTATACCGTCGTCATTGCGTCCTCGCCCAGCATTGTCACAAAGCTGTCTGTATCTACGACAGATTTTTATGCGAACATGTCGATAATAGCGGGACCTAATCGTTGACCTAGTTTATTATAAAACTGTAATAAGTATTTTGACTTTTGATTCATTCAGCCAAACAAAATACCTATATATACATATATATATATATATATATATATATAGAAACATTAAGTCAGTGGCACGCGATCTTTGGAAAATGAATTTGCATATCTGTGAGCGTGCGTGGCATTCTGATTAATTATGATAAATTGGTATTGTCTTGTAAATTATGCTTGATGTGGATTTTAATCCAAAAATCATTACCGGTCGAAACTAATTTCAATGAAAATTGTTTATTGCTCGGTTCCATTATATTAATTAGAGATATTTCTTGAGTAATAAAAATTATTTAATAAAATTTATATATTTTTTGTACTCAATACAATTTTTGTACGTCATTTTTAAGTTTAACTACCCAACGCAGTAAATACAATTAGTCTAAGAATAATCACTTTACTGTAAAGCGAGGTATGATTGTGGTGTTTTGCAGAATTTTTAAATATAAACGATATTAATGTTTAAGCTGAGGTTAATCCTTAACTAAGAATTTATGCAATTATTGTCAATTAGTGTAGACTTTTCAAAAACGATTTTTGAAGTGCATGTAAAATATCTTCTTTAGTTACCCCTAATCTTGAACTTGTTAATGTCTAAATAAAGGTGGAAAACAAAGTAGTTTGACCTGTTTATATAGTCATTAGAAAACAATTCATTGACGGTAACGATTTGCCGGGATTAATAGACCCGTTGTACGTTGTGGTTCTGGCAAACTAAATAATGTTGCTTCTTGCTTTGAAAGATAGGGGGTGTTTGCCGAGGGCATTTTCCTGTTCGGGATAAGGTCATTCATTGGTAGTGGGGCACATTCGAGCGAGACAGACAACGAAAAAGTAGAATGCACGTAAGAGAGAAAGGGAAATTGAGAATGAGAGAGATATTGTGAGAGAGTAAGGCGGAGTTCCAACCACCGTAACAAATAACTCTCCTTCATCGGGTCTGCATCATTTAATTTTCCTCAACCCTGCCACCGGAATCGATGATCTTCTCTCTCGAGTATCTTACCGAAGACGAATGAGATGACTTAGCTGCCGCTTCGCCACCTCAGCCAACGCGATCGATCAGGCAGCTCCAATTATTCGTAGCAAATTAACACGAACCTATCGGATCTAGCGTCTGACATTTTAGACGTCACATGTTTATAGGGAAAAACGAATCATTATGTATAGGTGTTTCATGTCAACGTTTCCAATTTGTCATCGTTTGCAAAGTTTTGGTGTCGTCATCTCTAGAACTTTGTTGAATTGCAAACAACGATGTATGTATGTTTAAATTGCTTTAAAATTTAAGAAAACTAATGCATGCAATTTATTATATTCGCTTTTATTTAATTAATAATTAAAAAAACTAATACTTTAAAACTGTATATAGACATTACAAGCAATTATAAATTATAATACAAATAAAAATTACGAACAAACATATTATAATCAAATTATAGAAATTGTTTATGTGAAAAAACTGTTTAAATGTTCAATAAACAAATAAATTCTAACATTGTTAACTGTCAAATTATAAATAATGTAATTTAATATCTATAATTATAAACTGACAAGTATTTTTATGTTCATGATACGTCATTATACCATTTAGATAATAAAATCTTAGATTGAAACTGAATATGTGCAATCTATCGTGTTATTTTCTGTTTTAATTGTCACAAATTTTACGCCTCTTTGAGTATATTTGTCCTTACGCTTTTCCTTTTATTGCACGGACCAAAAGAGAAGTCTAATTTCAGACGGACTGGTTATAGGTATAAGTTTGGCGTCAACGATTCGACAGAACCTACCGACATTTACAGCTTTCAATTTGCCCTTCCGAGAAGGTGGCTGGTCTCAACGCCGACGATGGGCGAACCAGGAATGTTAATTAAAGCCGTTCACTCCTCGATTTAGCGCTTCGACTAATTAGTCGAGCACAATGCGGGGTAAAGCCGACTCGATCCAAACCCTGGGAGTCAGTCGGAGATCGCTTCACTCTTTCGTCGTCGTTATTCTTACTCATCCTCGTTGGTTTTCAGTTCAAAAGGCAGTCGCATACATATCAAATGTTCCTTGCCTTCGATGAAAAGAAGAATGCCAATTTGCTGAATGCGATATTCGACGTGACTACTTCTAATCGCACATGTGTCACTATTCGCAATGGTCTCGAAATTGTCTTTTAGAGATAGGAATTTCTACATCAACCACATGATTTGCAAAGTTACACAATGAGGCTGAACAAATATTTCAGAAATCTTGAAATGTACTAATTATGGATTAATTAACCTAATTTTTTAAATATGAAACTCATATCTATTTTTAAAATTAAAATTTTTACATATATAACTCAAATACTTTTTAGTATTGAGAATATAGAAATTAAAGTTTCTATATCATCCATGACGACAATGCGATGTATGGATCATTTACTTAAAATCTCTAATACGTTCTTAATTTATTAGCATGAATTGAACCGATAAATTGAAACACTTGAGTAAAACAAGTATTGCACAAGAATTTCTTCTTTATGAAATTCTATACATATCAATGGCATAGGTACGTCGATACGAAGCACCGTGGGTAATACAGGGCAAAAATGTACCCCCACGGAGGAGGGGTCCTCGTCTAAAGTTACAAATCGCAATTCTTCCGTAGCCGTGGTTCCGATTCTGTAAAGTTATGTTATGGCGCAAAGTAAGCGGGATTTATCAAGAAAGTTAGTATAACTCCGCTACGACTATTGATGCAATGAAACGATTGGCTACGCCTCATTTACTATCCTCGTTCCCTCCTGTGTCTGCGACCATGGTTCTTCCGCATTACCCCTTTCTTTTCCATTTGCCATCTAAGCTTCGAGAACTCTCAAAGTTCAATATTTAAATATCTCTGAAGAAACGCCAACTCCGTGGAGCAAAATATTTGCTTTAACGGAAACGATTATCGGAAACTATATCGAACAGTAATCAAACCTATTTGTGGTATCCGTTATCGAAGCGGGCATGTTTACAAACGCTAGAATTAGAATAATACTGACGAAATAATTCATTTGTACGTAGCCTTCGGGTAAAACGACCACTCGATCGAAGCAGAATCCGCATAGCTTATGTGAAAATATTATGATGGGGTGGCGCGAGGTGAAATTGCTGGTACTGATACGTCCCTTGTGCGGCGTAGAGTAGCTCAGTGACCGTATACCTAAAGATATATGAACGGGATTCCAATCATGCCCGTGTTACTTGAGAGTGTCCAGTTGGGATAATATAAATATTGTATGGTTGTAGGTGAAGTCGCGGAGGTGGTTCTGTCTAGAGTGAAGCGGGTTAAGTATGGACAGCGTGGATCTCTATCAGTTCGAACCAAAGGCATGAAGTCTGCTCGAATATTGGTCGATAACCTGGGCTATCGGTTCAACTATTTACGAGAATCGGACTAAGCAAAAAAGGGACAGCCAATGGGCGACAGTGCAAGGCTGGTTGACCATCCATTTTCGCCGGCTAGTTTGTGGCGGATGAGGAAAGCGAAAAGCAAAGTCGAAAATACAGATAAAACAAGAAAAAAGTGTGGCCACAGACTCGATAAGATTGTGTAACTGATCTTGCGTTCCCTAGTGTGCTCTGCTTCCTCGCAAGCGGCATCACGGTTTGCGAATTATCCGGACGTGAAACGCGTTGGGATCAGTCGTTCGTCCTTATTTTCGAATCAGTAATGAACATGACCCAGGGGATCAAGTAGCGGAAAGTATAGCAAAGTGCGCGATGTACAGCTTAACAAACTTTTCTAATATCGTCCTTGTCCGGCAGAGATTACGTTGCAGATTGAAACGTATATTCACGTATTTGCGGAAGCAGTCAGGTGGGTGTATCCCCAGGGCATCTGATTTCATTCAAATATTTATCTTTGGTAGCCCGATTGTTTAGTGTTTAAACAAAGTTAATAGCTAGAGCATCACAGTGCCCAAATTCCTTAACGCTGATCTTAAATCTTGCGAGTAGGGGACATTCTGATGAGCATAACCGCGGCTTGTCTCCACAGAGTGAGAAACGACGGGCTACATAGTTAGGGGGTGGCTTATTGTATATAACCCTCTAGTACACTCAGGCTGGTACCGTGGCTGTAGAAAGACTCGGTTACAAGAGGCCAGTATTTATGCACATTGTTGACTGGCACATAGATTTATGCGCGTCCGTTATATTATGCGTTCTGTCGTCCCCCGTGTTAAGCCGGCATGCCTGGTACCGTCTCTTCGGTGCACGCAACAAATGCATTTCGGCTTATAATAGTTAACATCTACCCAACCCCTACAAACCCCACAAAAGTTCCACTAAAATTTCAACCAAGATGGATTCGATGTCGTAGACCCGTAATTAACGATGAAGATTGGCATACCGATAACAAATTCCTGCAGAAAAATATTTCTTTAATCGTCGCAAGGTGGTTGCTAATAGTTTGCTCGCGGATAGCAACTTTGGTGTGATGTGCTATATCTGTTTACTTCAAAGCACAACGGGTAGGTCGCTGCCAGGGGTCATTGAGTCGAGAGCTTACTTTTCGCACGGTGAAATTCGAATAACTCTTGATTTTAATCACGCCGCTGACAGGCCGCAAGAGCGAGCTCCGAGGACATTGCCAAATGGCCTTGGATTGTTCTGTGAGTTCTTCACTGAACATCCCGAAGTACAAAGCCGCGCTCTCCGTCCTGCTTGAGTTGACGTGACCCCCGGCGGGCCAAGCATTGTGTCGGTCCTCTGAACTACCAACATCAGCATCACGCTCGCCTACACTGTCTTACTGCTCCCACCGACGCTCAACTGAATCGGACATGTGGACGGGACAGCAAGGAAATCTTCTTCTTGCTCAAAAGCCGTCATTTCTCGCTTCTCCTCATTTCTGCAAGCTTTCTCTCGTGCCACTACCAAGCCCTCCAATGTCCAACGCCGAGTTTACTGGGAACAATTAAACTGAAATATAGTTAGTACTAGAATATAAGACGCTTCGTGACGATATTAAATTTAACCAAAAATCAATCATGTTGACAAAATAAATGTCAATAATCAACTTTGGCGTGACAACGACGCTTTTTTTCTTCAAACCTACAAGAATGGAAGCCTATTGTACAATCAAACTTATGTTAATTGATTAAAATAAAAATTCAACTGAAAACTAAGCAAATGTTTCTAACTTTTAATAAAGAAACGCAGTTGAATTATTCAACCGTGGATACACCGTCCTGAACTGAAGTATGATTAGATAAACTTATCTGCAATGAAAAATATCCAAGATGCACTAATTAAATTAGAGCAAAGTAGAGTAGGACGTAATGGTAAGGAAATCGATACGAAATTTGGAAGGTCGTAAATAATAATTAGTCCCAAGAGTGTTGGTCGAGTGGTTCGGAAACATTCTGAGGTGGTCTTTCCATCGACGTAGGAAAGGGGTTTTAGTGTCTCAGGGAGCAATAATGTCTCGGGGTGTAGATTATGCGGTGTCCGGCCAGGAAGTGCGCGAGTGCCCAGTTGGGTCCTTCGATGATGCAAGGTCCCCGGGTGGCACCCCCGGCCTGGACATATATTAGCATTCTAGCCAACCATTATTATATGCCTGGTGAGCCGCGTTGGGCCGGCTGTGTTGCGTACTTGGACCAAGTTTACCAACAATTCACCGGGGCTCGCGCGAGAGCTCGCCTGTTCGTTCGCTTGCTCTCTCTATAATGGCCCAACGACTGCTTAATTTATCGCGGGTCATAATTAATAGCTTTGTAATTTTCATACAGCCGTACACGCGCGCGCCACCACCACCGCTACCGTAGACGCGCAATTTATGGATACGTTAGTGCAATATCGATTGCCCGTTGTCGAGCCTGAATCGCCAACTTCACGAATACTTGTCGATAAATTGGTAGCAGAATGCTGCGAGCACTTGTATGCCGTGATGTCAGCGGGAATGACCAACGATAAAAAATAGCAGGAATTTAATGCGCTTCAGGAGTGGGATTATTTGGTAATGCGATACTCCATAAGCGGTGGTCTGTGAAGACATTCAATACGATATTTGTTTTTATAAACAGACTTAGTGTTTATATAAATGTTTGTAATTACAAAATACCGACTATAATCAATTAAATTAATCATTGGACAATTATTCGTGACTTTGTTATGTTATAAAATTGTTCATAATTTTTCGTTTGAATAACGTAGAATATTAAAATTTTAATTTAACAATTAATTAAAGTGATATCAGACTCTGGAATAAATATTAGGTAGGCGGTAAAATAAATTTAATATTAAATGATATCTGAATACGTAATTAATTAAAATCAAATACAATTAATGTTGGAACAATTTTACAATTTGAATAATTTTAGGTTGATTAATTTTAAAACAAAAAACATACTTTCTTTGCTAATATACTTTGTCACAGTAATTGTCTTATTCTTATACAATTTCAAAATAGAAAGCTATATGTCTAATTGTCTTTATTAAGATAAATATATTTTGAGACAAAACAAAAATGACCCTGTAAACACTAGTATACAAATGAAGTGGTGCTTAACAGGATAGTCTCGATAAGCAACAGTTCCAAAAACAGACAAAGTGGTGCTTACCAATAAAATCTGCTGCTGTTCCTCGGACCTTGTAAGTAAATTTTGTGTTAGATTTTTAAAGGAGGGTTTGGAGTATATAATAAGTATATTAATCATATGTCTTCTCAACTGATTCTTCTAAAACCTCTTATTAGAATATATTAAAATATATTGTTTTCTATAATACCATAATTTAATGAAAGATAAAACTATCCTTATGCTATGCCCGTCATACAGAAGAACTAAAGTTTTTATATATGAAAAAAATATATCATGGTATTTAATTATCTCCAATTTGACATGTGTTGACGGAAAATAGTCAACAAATAGCATTTAATGCTTTGAAGACAAGCAATTAATCCATTATGTTAATGATGTTAGACTATTTTAATATATACAAATAATCGAGATAAATGATATTTTACTTCAAAATTGTATGTTTACTACATTATCTGAAATACTATACACGTCATATGAAATATTCATTAATGTTTTTTGTTTTTAAATATAGTAAAATTTTAATACTTTATATTATTTTTAATTTATATATTCATTTTTATTAAAGAAATTAATAAAAATCAAAATGAGTACCAAAAAATGCATAAATCTTATGCAGTATATTAAAAATATATACGCATGCACGCGTATTAAACGGACTATAACTATTGAATATATTTATACATTTAAAGAATAATTAATGTTGACAATTTTTGTATACAATATCAATAACAAAAACACATATATTTAAAAGAGAAAGGTATGCTGATCTACCAATTTTACCAAATATCATATCACACAAATTGTTTCTTGAATTTTAAAAATACTTAAACGTTATAAAAATTGTATATTTAATTCTATAATATAATTAAAATAACTTTTTATTTAGTATTTTTTTTATTAATTCGAAATTTAAAGAAAGATGCATCGTTAAAACTTCCATTCATATGCGATATGAAAAAGGTTTTTAGAGCGCTTTTAGAGTTTGATAGGACATATGAAAAAACATATCATACACTCGTACGTAAGCGAATATTATATGTTAAAGTAATAATAATTTAATAAAGTGATAAAGAAAATGAACCTCCTCTAATAGAGAATTGATTTTATTACTATCATATTGGAAGCTATAGTATTACGTCCGATTCGATGCTGATGAATTCTACACTTATACTTGTGTCGAATTCTCTTCGATACAATGATTATCTAGATTAGTTTAAAATCTGGTGATGGCGTGGCTTTTGCATGGCACTATGCTACAATAATAATCATTGACTTCATTGTAAAAATAAATTCGATAACCAAACTGCTAAAAATGTATAATATATATATCTTATTTAAGAGACAAAGTGACTTAATTTGACTTAATCAAATGCACAATATCTTCTATTAAAACAGCTGGTGACTTAAATAAGTTGCTTTGTGTATTAACAAGGTAACATTTAAGACACTGTTTTTTAGCAGTACTGATAGGGTACAGTGAAAATTAATTTTTTTCCTACATTACATAAAAACGTAGGATAAAATATACTTAGAAGGGTAAATAAATATAATAATCTGTTATGTGGCTTGATATTTATTCTACTTTCAGTATCTAATCTGACACAATTTGTATTATTTTTTTTTCTTTTATTAATTAATTAAAATATACCGGACCAATAAAATACAAGAAATGTAAATTAGATTATTAAATATATTCTTAAAGGTCTGAGCATGATTTAATCAAAATCGGGTTAGTACCTTTCACACGATAATATCCTATATTAATTTAATAATAATTAATTTATTAGTAATCCATAATATAACAAATTTAAGGTTAAGGATTGATAGTACTGAAAAGGTTAGAGACAGAACCAACAAAACTAACATTTTTTATTAATCTCAAAGGATTCACCTATTATAAATTTTATAAGAAAACTTGAATTTTTATTTTTTTTTATATTTTTTTATTTTGAATTATTTTTACTACCTAAAAAATTTTATCACACATCTTTGTAAAATGTTACGGTTTCATGCAACATAAACATAATTAAAAAAGGACTTCCCACAATAAATATAGAGCAAAAGTGAATAAAAGGAAAGGATGAAAATAAATATTCAAAAATAGATATTTCTTTCACAAAATTGTATCTAACAAACAATATTGATAAAAAATAAAAATTGTATATCACAAAGATTAATTTAAAACTATACTTACTTATCAAAGTCGTGATTATCCAGAATATAGTATGTAAGTAAGATATCACACGTATGATAACAAGAAAGCTAATTATTTTCAGATATGCTAATATATTCTTAAGGAGAGCAATTAAATTAAGAACTAAAAAAGGATCCATCATATATCGTTTGTCTCAGTAATGTTAAAATTATTAAGCATCTTATTCTGAAAAAAAAAGTAAAAATAATATCGAACCTTTTAATTAATTTTCTATACTATATACTGCATACTTTGATCTGGTCAGTTATATAATGTATAATAAAGCTTGACCTGATCATAAGATAGATTTCTATTCGTTTATCTATTTTCGATACAAAATTTACCTTCTAATCATCCTATTGTATTACAATATTTTTTATCAAAAACAAATGCCAGGTCTACGAAACGAGATATTACAATTTTAACTAAAAATAAGCATACCACCCTAACAAATGTCTTGTGACTTTTGTGCGTGTTTAAAAATATCTATTATTAAAAACGTCCCTTAGATTCGTGTTAAGTAGCAGCTTCTTTACGACGGTTAAATACAAAATAAGTAGATGGTACAGCAGCAGCAGCAAGATACTTGCTATGGTACCAAACTGACTTGTGGCTCCATTAGCGCCCCCGCTCAGTAACGTATAGCATAATAAGAGTTTATGTGTTAGGTTGATGCGCTAGAAGGCTGCCAGATGAACTCCGTGGCATAGAAACTGTTATATTTTCATTAGACCCCGAGAACATAACGAAGGGAGTCTTCGATGAATACTGCGCTCTGCCAGCGAAAGCGAACAACTTGGAGATTTTCGTACCATAAAAGTGCGAATGAAATATATTGGCTTATATTTTTTTAATATTATTAGAATTCTTGTCCTATTGCTTTAATAAACTTTCAATGTTCTTATGAATAAATGTTTATTGTAATTTCTACTGCGAAGTTAAATGAAAATTACTTTTTATGGATACGATGAAATTAGTTTTATATAATAAACTATTGTACATGAACAAATAATATTTAACAATATTATATTTAAGTTTTAAACACAATATGAAAATTAATATTTTACTATATCAAAAATAATAAAAATTCTACACTATATATAAACCTAAAAATTATAATATGATTTTAGTTAATATGTACTTTTTTAAAATTAATTTTTATTCTATAAAAAAATAGTAAATAATAATCATTAAATTATAATTGACATAAATTATATTATTATAAATGAATTATACAATTTAAGTAGATATTATTATACCGTTATAAACATATGATATAATTATTAGAAAACCACCATTATTATATTTTGTTAATTTAATTGATTTTTTACCTAATTTGTTTTGTATAAATATTTTTTATACATTCATAAAATTGATAAATATAAGAAGTTAATAGATCATAGATTAAAATCATAGATGAAGATAATACCGCTATGTTTTTAAACTAAATTTAATTATATACGAGATTAACATCTCAGAATTAAGTTCATCGTGAGAAATTTGGATATTAATTGGCTGAAATTCATAAAATGTTACAACAGGGACAACTGCTTATAATCTTGGATTAAAAATTTATTTGGATAATAAATTTGAGCCTTGATCAGTGTAATATAGATTTACAAACATATTTTGCTATTGGAATAATACATTGTCTAACGTATACTATCAAAACCAAATAATAATAAGATTATAGAATTAGAGTAAATTAATTGTATTGATTTGATTAAATTGAGTTTTCCAATAAGTAATACAAACGGCTTTAAGAAAGAATAATATAAATATAAAACTAACGAAAATATTATAATAAAGCATACATTTAATTACAGTAGTAAATGTAAACGTTCAATGATCGTGTTCATAAAACCATGACTTATTCATTATATTATTATAATAAACATTATTTCGTTTTAAAATTACTAACTGTACATTTGAACGTATTAAGCAACAATGTTTAATCAAAATGACAAATTTACAATCTTAATTCAATAATATTAAACAGCATCTGACAGAATTTGAGTGGTTGGTTTTCTGTTTCCGTATGAGTTCTGCTGCTGGAATATGAAAACCCGTCATTTAATATACCACCCTCGACGTCCACCTCTGCGCTTCATTCAAATGCAGCTTGATGCCACTTCGGCAATCCATTGCGAAAATTCTCAACGCGCGCCTCGACAATCGTAATCCGAAGCAAGTTGCTTGGCGGAAACATCGGCAAGTACTCGTAAGCTCGTCCTGGGAATGGCACAAGGCGGGGTGGAAAATGTAGCGAATAGCCGAGTTTGGATGGTCACTCGGTTTGCAAGACACGTCGTTGGGTCGCGACCCAAGCACCCGACTCCCTTCGAGCTTCCCCCGGGACTGGCCGTTACTTTGGCATCAACAACAATCTCTATTGGTACGCTAGGACATTAATGTCTTAGTGCGGTGCTTGCACCAACACTATCTTGTCGATACGCCGATGCACTGATAACCGGATGTGCCAGGTATCCGACCGGACTCTCGGTCCACTCCGGGGTCCGGTAATTAAACAACCACGAGCCAAGGCAAATTGAATCAGTCCAAGAGACTAGGGAACGTCGACACAGAAGTGACGGCCAACTAGCCACAACTATGGAGTCCATGGTGGACTGAGGCAGGAATGCAAAGGGTGAAGAGTGGAGAGGGTCAAATGGGCTTCGTTCCCCTGTCGCTTCTCGGATGTAGCTTCGGCACGGCAAGGAGTACGAAGGGGAAAACTAAACCGAAGAGATGTCCAAGGTAGGGGAATGGGTGCTGGATTCGCCCCCTCAAACGCCTTGTACAGTAGCGATGTATACACACGGAAGGAGAGCTAAAGTACGTGAAGGCTTCCTTCCCTCTGACAACGTTGCACTAATTCTCTGTCCCTTGCCTAAGTGGTAAGTTTCCCCAAGATTGCATAATGCCTACGTATGCAATAGTGGTTGCTTGCACGTCAGCGGAACACCTTGTATGATCGCGTTACGAGTCCTTGTAATTAATTACGAGCCAATCGCGTTCCAACGTTTGTTTGGAAATTGCATCCATCTTCATTTTAATTGGTTCCTTCTAATGTTTCGAAAAAACAATTGTGTATATCCAACCCTTTCGAAACCAATCATATTTAGGAATAGTACTTATAAAGTTCCTCTAGGTTTTGGTCATCATCGCTGCATCCTCTGATATGTAGAGCAACCATTTCAAATTATTATTTCTAGTCGCGCATTAAATGTGTTCAATAATCGCATCCTTCTACTAATTAGCTCGCCAACAAGTTAAGTATTTTTGGTCTGTCTAGAACAAGTCTAACCACAATTGGTCTTCGGTGTGCCGACATTTGGAAAGTGAAAGTCGTCTACCGGTGATAGTCGTAATGACGTCAACAGGGCCGATGAATACATCCATCGAAGGAACGAACTAATGGACTTGGAGAATTGTCGAGCCTGCGGCAGAGGCGAATTCTAAATTTATAATGCGCCAGCACCATCGCGCGTCTCTATTATAAGACGCCCATAAATTCGGGGATTCATTATCATAAATTGGTTCACTATAGCCACTGTTCGCGTCAGCGAAGAAATACCTCTCAATGTTAAAATAAACATATGTCAAGTATATGTGTCAGATATGCGTCATAGGCGACACAATTTCGAAAAATTTAATCCAATTGGCTTTGTTATACGTAATAATTTTATGTTTCAAATAGAAAGGTTGGATAATAGATACGTAATCGTATAATTATGTATTCAGTTTTTGCATTTATTCTTGTTCAGATATTTTAGAACTCTTTTTACTAGAACTTAATTTCATTATCATCAAGTATAATTATATACTTGTGGAATAGTTCGAAGTCTGTTGTCAACAATGTATAAAAATAAAATGATGAGTTATTCAAAGTAATTGACACAGTTGTTATTAATTTTTTAATTTGCAAATTATAATAAATGCAAAATTGTGAACCGTATGGGAGCTATGCGTAGATATTGGTTCCAGGCAACGGACCCGTCCGTCATACTTGTTCCAGGCGAAATCACATTTCTTACTCCCAACGAACTCGCGCGCAGTTTTGCGCGAAACATTATTCAGAGTGATGAATGGGCCGTGAGTATCGTTTATGAATGAGATTTTGACAAGTCCACGGAATTTATGCGCGCATAGGGAACGAACAATTTTTGCGCTTAAAAATTATTAGTTGCCTTATTTAAGGTAATTTGTAACGGAGTAGGAGGTGTGATGTATTCGAACAGAGTTCGGAATAATTTGTGGACGGAAATGTGCTGTAGTAAATTGGTTGAATGGCGTCCGACGACCAATTAAAAATTAACTCATTTTTGACCCCGTCAAATAAATTACAGCAGAATAAAAGTGGACATCAAACTCGTCATGAATTTTGGAAACATTCCAACGTTGAATTTTGAAAACTTTTATTTTAGGGACTCTGATCTGTTAAGCAAAAAGAATGTTCATGTGTTAAAATACATTTTCTCATAATTTTTTATCCTCTTATGGTCATTAAATATTTATTTTTTATGATCTATGTGTCTTATGTTACCGTTTCTTAAATGAAACACTGTATTATTTTTATCGAATTAATTCCATATTTCGCTTTAGATTTTGGAGCGCGTTATAGAGTCCAACAACGGTCACAATATGTCTTTGTCATCCCTTGGGAACTTCGCGCAAAATAAGTTTAAAGTTGAAAAATTCAGTCAGAGATCACACGCGGCGAGGAAGAATAACTTTCGGTTCATGGAAAGAATATCGAAAATCAAAAATACGCACGAATCTTCAGCTAAAATTTATCTACAAAATTATAAATAAATTTGATATTTTATCGTACTTTAAACGCAGAAATATAACATTAACAAGTATATAAAATCTTTCGATTTTTAATTATTCATACAATTTAAAAACTTAAAAAATTAATAAATTGATTATTAAAATTATAACTAATATATACAAAATATTATATGTCAGTTTCTTGCTAAATAATATTAAATAATACAATAAAATAAATCTGTATCAAATAATATAAATTTATATAAAGCACATTCCTTTAACGAGATTTTAATGCAATATTATTAAATTATATAAATATAACTAAGGAATTGCAAAAATGATATAATTATGAATTTATACTAAATCTTACTTAGTATATTAACTCTTTTCTATACTTCATAAATATATATAAAGTTTTAAAAGTGATTTAATTGGTTACTATAAACGTATTTTAATAAAATTTCAACCTAAATATATAATATAGAATTAGTAAATATGAATTAAGTTATAAATTTGATTCCATTTATCAAGAATATTAATATATTTTAACACATTAATTAGAACTTAGACATTCTTTCGTTTAATTGTATTTTTGTAATAAAATTTTAAATACGAAAAGCTGATTGTTTTCAATGAATTTACTCCTTGATATTATTGAATTATTTTTAATATACTAATTCACCATTAACTATAAAACATAAAAAAATATTATTATTGATTTTATTATTTTCAAGTAGTCACGTATACTTAATATATTTTAAAATTAGTTAATTAAATGTCACAATTAAAGACTGCCATATACTTATTATGGATCTTTTTCTGTCTTGTGATAATAAATGCAAAAATGTAAGCATGACATTGATTTCTTGTATATAAAGACACATGATATTAATTTAATACAAAAAATTGTTTTAATACATAATTTTTATATAAACAAACTTGTATTATTCGACCAAGTTTTAATTATAATTAAATTACAATTAACTACAAACTGAAGTGAAATAATACACATGTGTGCTTACATTGAGAAAAATAACCTACGAAAAAGTACTATTTATTTCCTTAATTTGGAATCATAAGTGAAAAAGAATAATATTTACTCTTTTTAAAAGGAAAATGTAAGTTTTTTACATCGAAAAATACTACTTTATCATTATATATCACTTTTAAAAATAGTAAATATTCTGATTTTTCTCTTATGATTCCAAATTAAGGAAATAAATAGTAATTTTTCGTCATTTATTTCTCTCAGTGTGGTAATTGCAATGTGTGAAATATGTATATAAGTAGAGATCATAATCTATATATCAATAATTTGTTTATAATTAATGTTACCAAATTTACAAGGGTTGTTTGGAAAGAAAATTTTAGTATTACCAGCAGACGCTGAAAAAACTTGCGTTTAAAATGTCGATGGTGGTTCATATGAAATACTCACATGGCATTATTAGGCCAGTTTGTCAGTTAGCAAGGCTTTACGATTTCGCGACAATGACAGAATTATTGTAGTGAAACGTCATAAATGTCCGCGTAGTACGAATGAAGGAAGGTCGGCGAGCAAGGCAAAAGATATAGAAAAAGTTGACGGTTGGCGGAGAGGAGGCGGGATAAAGACACACGAATACACGAGGCGAGAGTGGCAATAACTGTCTGCGATCTCTTGTGGCTCGAAGTCATCTGTAAATATCGCGAGAGCCGTCGTAAATCAATCGCTCGGAGTACTTGTCAAGAGTTTCCATGAAACGCGCCACGGCAAAACTTTGACTTTGATACGGGTAACTTCCTAGTCTTCCCAGAACGCCTCTATAGCCGGACGTCTTTTCTCGCTTCGGTTATCACATTTACACGAGCATTTTGCCACGGCATCGCTCTGCTTTTAGGCTCGCTTTCGCCTCAATCAAAACGCTTCACGCTTTCGCTTTGTTCATTTATTTATTTACTTTTATTTCATGAAATATTTGTCACACTAAATTTCTAATCTTGATAATATTAATCAATAACTACAAGTAAAACATGCGAGAAATTTCCAATAATTTAATTTCAGCATAACATATTAAGAACTATAAGATGCCAAATCGAGATAATAATGACGTTTGAGCGAACAATTTTAATGGCGGAAAATTCGTAATATATATTTTATATACACTCATAATGCGACGCGATTAATTATAAGTATAATTTATTGTGCTGATGTACTGAATGTAATTGTCACCATCAAAGTAAAATTGTTCTGATTTAAAGTATTTATACAATTTTTTTTAATTATACAATATATACTTATAAAAAGGTACTCCGTGACAACTTAACAGTAAGATCTTGACATATATAGTGTTCTTTTAACGTTGGCATGATTTCTACCACGCAAAAAGAATAATGTGCTTTTTATTGCATGCATTAATTTAGTACTTTATTAACAAACCGTAAAATTACACATTTGGACACTTTATATTACAAAAGTACAAAATCTGGTAAAATATAAAATTTTACAATTTCTATGGCATTAAAAATGTATAAAAAATTCTAATCTTATTAACGGAACAACTTTAGATAAATTTGCAAGGAAGCAGTTATTTAATTTAATTCACCTTAAAAATTCAAAGTCAATTAGATAATCCCAGTTATATACTGAAAAGCAGTGTTTCTTAATAATACACAGATTCATAATTTATACCATCTGAAATACCCAACAAATTCAATACGCTCCGACGTCACTAATGATAGGTTGCGATAAATTACGAGAAACTTGACAAATAAATCTAAATAAATGACTTAATTAAACCTAACCTCCAATTTATTCAATCTTACATGTAGAGCATATACATTATACAATCCACTTTTCCGCATTGAAACATGTTCTGTGAAAAGTGACGTGAAAAAGTCTGAAGAAAAAGTGAGATAAACTCCTTCAAATCCACTTTCATGACTCATTCCTATTGAAGATTTGTAATTAACTCATAAATAACTCATCCCGCTGAAATATTAACATATCGAGGATAGATAGCACCGCGCCGACCATTCGCTTAATCTAAATGACGCGTGAAATCGGGTAGATAGTTTTCTAGTTATGCCGCATGGTCTTATTTTGTCGGAGTCACGTGAAAGACCGCACGCACTGGAGCCACCTTAAAGCCAGTCCTATCTGGTCGTGACTCGTCGCCCTACCAACGCGGGGCGTCGCATTTGTAAATCCAGCACGTACGACTCTTAAACCTATCTGCATGACACGCAGCCAGGTCTGTACTTTCGAGTTACGACCTTGCGCGGGGGTTTCGATAAATGCTAAACGCGAACACGTGAGCTTTCTTGTCGAGGTACATTTTATTGACCTGCAACACAAACCAATCACACGTTCGACAAAAAAGGCGACTCTTCTCCATTTCTGTCGTCACTGCCACGAATGATATTCGGAATTTAAAATTAACAATTTTGAACAAACAAAATTGCCGTATTACACATACTGAAAAGGACGGTCAGTGATGAGTTTAAAGCTGTCTCATACGAAGCGTGTCCATTTTTAGTAACGAAACGTATGTTAGTCTTTGCGAAAAATGAAATCTTGTTAGATGCCAAGGTAAACATTTTTTAATGAACGAAACTCGACTCCGAAAAACATAACTTCGACAAACAAACATTAACGCTTTAACATCGGTATTTGAATTTCAATAGCGTGACATAAACCTCATATCTGCGACAGTTGAGTGATTTTACTTTCAAGCGGTTTTATTATTCTACTTCTCAACATACTTAATGAGAGATAATAATGCCATGTAATTTACTACATGATTGGTGCTCCTAAATAAAATGAATAATTTATACTTGTTACTTTCGTGGTTGTAAATACTTTTGCACTGACAATGATATTAAAAATTGGCGCGAATTAATATTAAGACACGGTTTATTTCGCAATAGCTTGGCATTATTATGCGTATTGTATTGTTATCCTTGCCAATAAATATTACAATTCAGAATTGTAACCTGTGAGATTCAATTTTACTCACCACTCCTATTGTATTAAAATTACAATATGCAAAAATTTTATTAGACAATTAAAATAAAATAATGATGAAAAATTAAAAAAAAAAAATTCTAACCAGACTTGTTTTCTATCGCACTTGCACTTTTCCTTATTAAGTTTCTGTGATATAAATATAAAGCAACTTTGTTCCTTTGATATCATTTCGTAATAATAAAGCATGCATTTCAATATATTATACTATTAGGAATTAAATTAAATTTTAATAATAAACAAATAATGCACTCACAGTTGCTTTCTCCGGTTAATTTACAATAGTATATTTAAGCATAAGCAGAGAAGAATATAAAAGGAAAAATTAAAATCCAATGTAGACAGGATCAAAATGTTAATCTAATTATGTAACGTTGTGGCATCTACTTTACATTTACGTCTAAGTTATAAATAAATAAATAACCTTATTTGATATAATTTAAGTCGTAACTTATAATTCCTATGATCCGTAACCAAGAACAGTTACACGTATTTGTTATAACATATGTGGACATTACAATATTACATACTTGAAATCCTGAAAATAAAATACAACTTGACGTCTAAATCTTCTCACATAAACAAACGTGTTGGTGAAATGATTTGAGTTTTAAATCACGGCGCAAAAACCAAATCCGCTCCAAGCCTCCGTTATCGAAAAACCTTTATTTATGCAGAAAACGATCAATTACGTGTTCATCCACTACAAAGTAACAATTTTTCACCGGAATACGTGAAGAATGAAATAAATTGCAAGTTGACATTGCATATAATTTCGTTATCATTAACAAAACAACACCAGTCGGAGTTGCGCGAGAATTATGTTGGAGCGCCGACCATTTTCATGTCAGACGTTAAGACCCGTAACCGTAGTCGTGCTTGTCGTGAAAGAGTGGTCGAAGAGGCCGGACAGGTGACAGTCCGAAATACGACAGTTCGATGTGGTCACTTGTCTTTGGCTGTCGTGTTGCGAGGTAAAATGTCACTCCGTCCCCATCGCACCGTCTCCCTTCTCTCTCTCTCGGACCCAATTTTCCTCTCTCGCTTTATCAAGTGATTTTTTTGTTTCTACTTTCGTCTTGTATTTTGGTTTCTTCGTTTTTTCTTCTTCTTTATTTCTGCTCCTTCTTACCCTTTCCTTTAGGAGGGTCTCTCGTTCTTCGTCGTGTTTGTACCGAAGTGGATCTTGTTTGTATCACACCGCTACTCCAAGTCGGTCTTGGTTGTCGTTCGCCCTCCAAAACTGTCTCGCAGGCAACGATTTATGTTTCCTCTGGCGCACGAGAGCGGATTGATCCCTTTTTGTTGCGAAACGTGCTCGTCTTATACGTGCACCACGCAAAACCGATGCAAGACGCGCGACTTCTACTGACTTGCGCTTCCTTTTTTCTAGTACTTGGCTCTTTATTTATTGTAGGCAAAATTGTTTCATTTGATAGCGTTCTTTTCACAATGATTTATTGAGTTGCAGTTTTTCTTAAATATATTTACAATAGGATTTGCTTGAAATTATAGACGATTCAGGGAGATAGTGAGCTTATGCAAAGGATTGGGGTTCGTGGGACTTTAAGTAATTGGGCCAATTTGGCAGCAGCTCAATTATACGTCTGATACAAATTGATGTTAAATTAATTTTATATTTACAAAGATAAACATCTGATTTATTGAATTAGAATAATTTATATTATTAAATTTGTTTTTAAAGATATACATTATATCTCTTCTGAATGAAATTTAAAAATTGCAGATTATAAATATCATGCGGTTAAAAGTATCTTTATTAAGTTGCTCTAACAAAAAATATTTTTTTGTATAATGGCACTTGAAAAAAGTTCAACGGTGATAGTTTGTAAAGTTATTATTTATGATTTTTTAAGTCTTTCAAAGTTTGGAATAGTTTATAGCGTTGAAAGTGTGTTGGAGGTGTTATTCCAGTATATCAATCAGATTAACGTATTAATAATTAAAAAATAGATTTTTAATTATTGCTATAATTAGCTTAATTATACAAAATTAACTTATCAAGTAGTTTTAATTCTGACATCTGTTTCTTGTGTTCCATAAATTATAATAACTGTTTATAATATTTAATACCATTTTTTGAAATACAACATTTTTTATCTATAACTAAACATATATTTCATTATAATAATTCTAACTCTCTTTTAATTCTAAAATATGGAATACACTGAAAGAAAAAATATAGTATGGTTTGAATGGTTATAGGATGGTTTGCTCCCTAATGTAGATTTTTTATTATAATGTAGGAATTGATATTCCATAAATAATAACATCTACTATATATATAAAAATGTTCGTTATAAATGCAATTATATCCTGTAGTCGTTATAAAATATAATACATTTTAATCTAATATTTTCTTCAGTATAAGTTTTTGAAAATAAATATAAGAATTATTATTACAATTATCACTTAATATACATTAATAATATTTAAAATATAATTTCAGAATAAAAAATTAAATTAAATAATGTAAAATTATGGATAATCTTCGTACAAATTTTCATCAAACAATATTTATTCAATTAATTATGAAATCAAGTCATTATTACTTGAAAATCATTCATTTCTAAGATTCACAATAACATATAAAACAGAAAAACATTAATGGAACTGCTGAGTTTCAGGAGCTCTTATTTTACGTGTATACGGAATTGTGCAGAAAAGTAGCTACTTTTCATCTGCATCGGTAGAACTTCATCATCTTTGTTCAAAGCCGAAAAACGCAAAACGATAAATTGCGCGAATCCAACAAAAATTTATCAGACTCGGGTACGTAATATTTCTTCACGTGATTAAATGATTTATGGTACTCTGTCTTGACACGATAAAACACGTACAACGAAGAGCACGGATCAAATATTATTTAAAAAAATTAACTTGAAAGGAGTCGATAATGCAAGCCAGCCACCTCCTTGCTTTGAATAGATATTTCTGTAATGATGAGTTACGCGGTGTACAGTAATTCAACGTCTTTAATATCTATCTAATGTAGAATATTCGAAGTAGTCGAGAAGGGTGATTGTTATCATTCTAGAATTTATGTATGGAGAGATAAGGAATGGCTTTAGGCTGCATCATGTGAAGATCCCGAAAATATTTATGCCGTTTGTTCAGTGATTAAAAACTCGATTTTCTTATTTCGTTGTTTATACAACTATAAAGAAATTTCGTATGTTTCATTAAATTGATTTACGTATTCATTGCCGTCTTAATAGAAATTAACGTTATTTGAAATTTTATATATACAGATATTGCTGCAGTACATGTAAAAACATTTTTAGGTGTGGCACATAAACGTTTTAGTTTAAATAAATGTTTCACTAATCTAGACGAATATTTATTTAATTGACACACTTATACATATTTTGATTTCTACCTATTTATAAGATTTTACTTTATAATTGGTTTAGCCTTATATTAGAATAGCAAAATTATGACTTTATTTAAAAATAAATGCTTTTTTGTTATCTATTCATATATTATGCAGTTCTATTAAAATATCAAAATCGCATTGTTAGATAATTTTTGTTATACAATTATTTGTAAATTCTTTCATATACATTACTGTACACTGCTAAAAATTATAATGCACGTGTCTTATTTAAGACAGAAAGCGAATTAATCAAGACGTATAGGTGTCTTAATCTAATGCATAATAATTTACATTAAAACAGATAGTAACTTAAATAAGTCACTTTGTGTCCAAAAATAGTGACATCTAAGACAATTTTTTCGAGCAGTGTAAGTACTCTATATCACAGACAGAAAAATCTGTGGTCTGCCAGAATATTATCAATCCTTTCAAAAGCTCTTACACTGACAGAAATCATAGTGCTGCGAAGTATAATACGAGTTGATTTAACTATCTATAATAGTTGTGTACAGGGAACTAAATTTTATAGTTGAATTTATTACACAACATAGTAGACAAGTTTAGATATCTCAACGATACTTATCGTTCATAGAACTATTTGCTAAAATTCATTTTATCATGGTTCGAATTTTTACGAACAATTATTTTAATTGTTTCAACCAAACTATAGTTGTTGGTGTTCAAATTAACAATCAAAAAAAATATAACGTTTAATCCTTCAACTAAAAATGAATTAATTAAACTATATTTTGGAGTTAAATTCAAAGATATTTTTATTTAAAGTTAAAAAAATATTATAAAAAAATACTAATCACAGTTACCCAATTCTGGAATTAGAACACACGACCTCACAGTTCCGAATGCGAAGCATTGACCACAAGCTATTGAACTTTCGTGAAAACTAAAGAAATTTGTGTATATTTACTATTAAATTGAAACACGATGTTTATATGAATTAAATATTAAATTCAATTCAAATAATTTATTGTGTAGTAAAATCATCTACATTTAAAAAATAAATCAACTATCTTTTAGTATTATATTGACAATATATAAATTGTTCATTCAGCTATTTATTAATTGTTTCAGACAAAAATAATAGTTTTATTAACAAATACATTTAACTAGGAAATATAGTTGCTCACACTCATTTGTTTTCTGTCAGTGAATGCACGAAGAAAAATAAATTAATTATTATTAATATACTTAATTTGGCATTATAAGAGATGAACCATAATATTTATTGATTGTAACAGTAATATAATAAGATAAAGCAGTAAATTTCTATGTAACAAACTTACTTTTTTTTAAAAGAAAAAAGTAAATATTATGATTCGTTTCTTATGTAAATAAAAAATACTTTTAATATGGGCCTCGCAAAGCATATCACTGAGCTCATGAACACAATAATTAACTGCATACACCTTTTTAAGTTAATAAGTTAATAATTGGTACAAGCATACCACGTGAATGGATTCATGAGTACAAAATAAATATCAACAAAAACAGCAATAAAACGCATGAACCATGCATGGGACGATATCGCATCTGTTAAATATTATTTATGCGCCATGCATTGGCAGATCATATACTAACATTGGCATGTTAACAATAGAACGATTGAACCATTAAGACATGGTGTTTAGTCACAATTCAACGACTACCGATGTTTAATGATGATGAGCGACAGTTTCTTGTCAAGCACACGAGCCACTCATGGTGAGTTTATATTTATCTATATAAGAGAACTTTGTGTAGAAACAAAATTTATAATATTTAAATCTAACAGATTATTTATACACATAGAATAATATTATAGTATAAATGACAAAATTTCTGGCATATTTTTAATGATAAGGTAAAGTACCTAGTTATGGACAATGACCCAGTGAATCTCATTTGCATTGGAGTGAGAATGACAGATATAAGTAATTTAAAGTGGTGTATATAACAACACGGAGAAAATATAATTGAGATTTTACTATAAAATAAACAAAACTGCCTCTGAACGAAACAAACTTCAAATTTGTCGAATAAATTATGGTAAAATAGTGGCATAAACATAGTATTTTCTTTTTTATTTATGCTACATTTTTACCATAATTTTTGAGAAAAATTGGAAGTTTTTTTCATGTAGTGTCAGTTACGTTTATTTTATAGTAAAACTTCAATTATATATTTCCTCCCGTAGGTTCAGTTCTTACACTTGTCAACCACTAGGAACTTTACTTATTTATATCAGTTATAATATTACAGAAATTACAATATCTTAAGCAATAATTATAGTTATAGAATAATTTTTACAACATCTTATAGTGTATAATACTGCATTGTATTAAAAAAATACTTTAGCATTCGGAGAAAAAATTATACGGTAAAAATAAATAATTATAGTATTTATATAAATATTAAATTAGACAAACATTTATCCAAATTAAAACAACATTTCTGTAAATAATGATTTGAATCGACAAAATATATTTAACTTCGATAATTTTGTTATAAGTTTTGACACTTCTTATTCGAATCAATACACTGATTTTGTTAATACATTAAACGTTCCAATATATAGATATATATATATACTTTGTTGAACTGGTATATTTTATAAATAAATTGACAAAACACATTAGGTACAAATAATTTATATTAATTATATTAATATATTTATTTTTACGAATGAATTATATTAATTTTTAATATAACTTTTTCTGCGTCTATGTTTTAATAATAATGTCTGCTCTATAGACTCAAGGGAAAACAAGTTTTCACTACACGTAGAAAATTTTTCATTCAAAATTACTGTGCTAAAATAACAATTGTGCACAATGTTTGTCAACAAAGAAAAATTAGGCCTGCAAATCGTAAACTTCACTTAAATTTCACTATACGCTTTACTGTGTTATAACTGTAATTTTTCTTTGTTGACAAACATCGTGCACAATTATTGTTTTGGCAAAGTAATTTTGAATGGAAATTTTCCTCCATGTAAAACAAAATCGTGAATTAAACACAAAATTTTAATTTTCTCGGAATAAAAAACTTTTTTCCTTCCTCTTTCCGTGAACTTCTTTCCATTAATTTTTGTATTCATGTATAGACTTTTTTTCCAATATTTCATTACAATTTTTGATAATAAAATAATACGTATTTATACCTAATTATTCTTTAAATTATCTATACATAAGAATATAAAAATTATAATTTGCTTATTTTTTATTTACGCATTTATACATGCACAAAAAACTTTGTTAATTTAAACATATTTGTTAATTTGCAGTAAATATCTGTACATATTTGTATATGTATATGCGTATTCGGAAATAATCGAATTTACTACATAAAAATGACAAACGCATATCTATTTTGGAACTACACTCCTGAATTTAAATAGAAATTTTTACCTTACACTCAAATCAATTTGCGACTCGAGGCAAAGTTAATTAAACGCAAATTGGCATAAAAACTGATCCACGCATGCAATATTAATTATATCGTAACATGTCCTCTTCGTGTTCACCGCCGATTTTTGCTGCACGATCATGTTGCCGTTGGATGCAAATAAACTTTTTGTCGAATTAAAAGCAGAACATTAGCGAGTGTTTCATGATTTAAGCAATCCTCTTTCGCGGGTTTATCTGCTCTGTGTTTTAAGAATATGTCGAACGCAAAGATACCGGCTTGTCGATACAAACACGCGAGATTTATAGCTGGCGTGTATCGATTTGTCGAGCGCTCCTTCGATCTACATGATTCTCAACCTACGTCGAATTGATGCCTTGAAAGTATTAAGACCTACTCTCCTACATTTTTAAGCGTGTTCCCTGCGCTGATTCATTGCGCCGTAGAAAATAATTAGAAAGCAGTCGGATGGGCGGACTGATTCATTTATGTCCGTACGCGTAATCAACATTATTCGCCGCGCTGTTTATTTGATTTGACGATACGGCTTGCGAGAATTATTTTCTGCCGAGTTTCGCGAGTTTTAATTTGTTGAAGAATTTGTTGCCGCGATACGAAATCCGCCGATGATTTATGTATAATTATCCAGTAAAATGGAATGACGAATTTATTCAAATATAATTTAGTGGATTAGGATTTTATTTGTTACTTTACCCTCTAAATGTTGAAGAGAGATGAAAAATAAAGTCTGCAACTCGAAGAATCATAAGATTTACTGCCTGCTCAGATATTTTTAAGACATAAATATTAGGCAGTCGTAAATTAGAACTATTAATTATAGTATGGCTTTACGCTTTGAAAACTAAATTATCCATGTAAGAAATAATAAAAATTATAGGAATTTAATTTCGAACCAAAAATTATTTGGCGTTCAAAAATTAGGATTAGGATTATTAGATTAATAAATAAAATAGTTGTATCCTATTCATAATTTTGTATATTAATTATGAAATATCGCAAGGTAAGATTTCAATATACAAATTGAAAATTTGTATTTAATTTTTGTTCAAATTAATATTAATTTTTATATAATTTTTCAAAACTTGTTCCTTATACTATAATACTTTCGTGTAAATCATTCATAATATGACCATTAGGAACTAATACTACTGTATTATTATGTTTTGATCATCTTTTATTACAATTGTTAAATTTTACAAATTTTCTCACAATTGTTATAA
>JABFQC010000423.1:0-27821 GCA_022817085.1 Psilanteris sp. ZL-2020
CGCCCGTACGCAGCGCAGAAACTGGTTCGCATCAAGCAACCGAGGCAGTGCGAAAAAAACGCCAACGTCGAACGATAACTGTGAGTGCAGTCTCATGGGAACCTGCAGGTACGCGGAAGGGCCTTATGGATATACGCATGATGTCGAGAGGTGCTAAGGTCGATGCCGATGAAAAACTCGCATTAACGGTCAGCGGAGCAAGAAATTTATATTCAGTCACTTAGCGACGACAAACGTTTTTTTTTCGTCCCCCTCCCCCTCCCGTTGCCTCTCGCTTTTTTTCGTCGTCTTCTCTCCTTGCGAACCCACGGACGTGTGTTTACGTAATCGAAGGTGTAAAGTCTTGGAATGCGGGTATTTAGCATCCTGAACTTGACTCATGTTAATTACGTGTACATTTTTGCTCGTCCGATTCGACAACGAATCGGTCTCTTTTTGATGTTCTGCTACGCACGTGACATTTTAACGGACGTAACGCGTCGCCGGGACGTTGACGGGCAAAACGGCTGCAGTTCCTGATTCTCATTAGTGTCATTTGTGGCCGTCTCAATGGTAACGGAGCGCGCCCCGTATCGAGCCGCATCGTGACATTTGATCCTGAATTTTACCGGAGACACGTCGTTGATCGAGTATATTTAATTATGGTTTGCGCACTCAGGTGGGCTGCATCGTTCCCGCGGAGATCCGACTATAAATAGCGCGGGCCCGAGTGCGCGGCTGCGGATCGACTTCGTCTCCAGGAGGACATGGCCACGGGAAATAATGCAGCATCGGCGAACCGGATGCAACAGCCACGAAGCCATCCAGAGAAGTTGTTCTACCCCGTGCTCTACGAGCGATATAATCGGCGCGGACTTCTGTCGCTCTCGAGGTTTAGCTCCGAGGGCACGCCGAGCATCAACTGTCCGCGCGCACCAAATTTTATTTTCTTCGGATCGCAATGCAATGCATGGCAAGGTTGGGTGCAATTACGAACTTTGCACTTTGGATTCAACGTTCACTTGATTGAAGTGCGTTGATTTGTTTTGTATTGTTTTGTAATCATAATTGTAAATATTGTTATTTACGTTCGTGTAAAAATATTGATAATGTTTTGTATTGTACAAAAGTAAATAAAAATGTATTTAATCAAAGATGAGCAGTTATTTTTATCTAAAATTTGAATTTCCAATTTCCAAAATATTTCCACTTGTGCAGTGTATAGTGAACATAGTGCATCGAAGTGAAATACTTATTACGAAATTGTTTGTGTATAAATGTAATTAAAATGAAATACAATAAAGATTATACCAGTTACACGTCGTTGTTATTTAATTTTTTACTACAGTAATAAATAGAAGGTGTCTTCACATTTATGCAGATAAACGGAACTACTGCAGAATATTCGTGCCCATTGTTACGATCGATTTTGTTTTCAGACTGAATCTCGTGGGAAAGTCCCGAAGCGCAATCTGTCCAATTCCTCGTCCTTAACCCCCTATCCATCTGCACTGTCTTATGAATTTATTATGCGTAGGCGATTAAGTTTATCAGACTCTTCTCCGAAGTCAGGTTGCTTTGCGTGTGGTCGACCCTGCGTCGAGTCTTATCTCGGCAGGGTGACTGTGCAAATGATCCCAATTTTTTCTTCTCTCGTAAGTCCCGTACCACTTTACGACGGTAGCGATTAAACGTTATTAATGCCCGTTATAACTTTTCGGACCTCTTTTTCTACACTTTTTCGTTCCACGTTCATCGTTTTAATCGCAACCCAGCTGCGATTAATCGAATTGCAATCGAACGTCGATCGATCGGACTTGCCGAAGACCTAACCAAAACGAATCGCAACCAAACTTCGATTTATCGAAACGAATCGACATTCAATTTCGACTCACAGAATCGACCAAATATGCTAACGAAACTAATTGCATTTAAATTACGTTCCATACAAACGAGTCGCATCCGAACTTCCATTTATCGAAACGAATCGAAATTGAATTTCAACTTATCGAACGGAGTAAATATCGCGGACTTCATAAATACAGCCGACATGCGAATCCGGACTTTAATAGGTCCGCGCGATGCTGCGATTTGTCAGTTCGCGAATAACGATCCGCCGCGAAAGGCGGATATCGGATTCTCGGCGAGGCGATCGGTATGTGTTTTCCGCGAAATAGGAGTTGCATCGTGGTCGAGATTATGCGCGCATTATCGCGGGCTTATCTGGTCGCGACCGATTGGAACTTCTGTTCTGTTGTGGAACCGGACGGCGCTCCGGCCTTCTATCGGGAGCAGGATGTTGCGGGGCAAATGAGAGCGCGGGGAACGAAAATTGACTCGGCGATCGGCGCAACGCGCGGATAAGCGGTCGGGAATCGGCGTTACGCACTGCCGATTATCGACTCGCCAATATAACGCCACGACTATGCTAAGTGAATTAACTTTGGCGAGCTCTGGCTGACGGTGTAAGAGCCGTTTTATCCGCGGATTAATCGCCGTGACAGACCCGGTTGTCGTAACGGTACATTTTCGATCGGGCTTATATAGAAGGTACGACGTTGCAGGGCACCCGTTGCTCCGCAGATAGTTAATTATGTTACACGCTAGGTAATTAGCTTCCCGCATCGGCAATGTCGCTACTTCGTTTTGATTTCATTTCTTTGCGTTCGACCGGCCATGGCTTACCGTTTATTGCGCTTCGCGGCGCAAAGAAAGTTATGTTTGCGATCACATTTTTCACGCTGATTAATGTTTATTCATTATGCATACGAATTTTCATCCTTTCGCACGATTACGTACTAATCAGATCGACCGGCGGAGTTGCATTTTGCACTTCATTCCGAGCGCTCCGTGTCGCTCTCTGATTGCTATTGACGCGAGCTAATGAACGCAGATATTCGAGCGATTTCAGCCGCGAGACTTGTACAGAATGGGCTCGCAAAAAAGGTTACGGCAAACATTTCATTTATTTAATTGATCTTGCCACATTTTTGCCGCGAATAAGACTGCCGTGAAAAAATAAGATTTACGTTAATGATTGTGGTGTCGTCCTGTATGCAATTTTGAGAATTAGTTGGATCAGTAATTTAATCGGAACCATACAATTCCCCCCTGTTCCGCTTTTTGTATATTATTTTAAATACCATAAAATAACTGTAAAATTTTTCATTAGTGTTGGATCGTCAATCATTTTATGTCTGACAATTGAAGCACCGAAATTTAAGTGGTTATAAATGGGGGAAGGGGTGGCGTACAGTTTGTAACCAATAATTTAAACAAATAAATTGTTTATCGATTATGATAAAGTGTGTATATATATATACAGTAATACGTTTCTGTATGGGATTCAATTTTTTTTCGCTGCGAGCTTTATCGTAATTATTAATGCACTTTTTCCCCCAATACTCCGACCATTATCTCTTGACTAAATAATTCCATTTATTATCATTAACACGTAAACATTTTTATCGTTTAAATTACAAATTAATTCTTGAAGTTGATATATACTTGGTTCATGTAAAATACATACATTCATATACATATGTAGACACATATGTTAATGTTGTATCTTGTTAAATTATATTCCTTAAATTAATATTCATGTTAGTATTGAACATGTTATATCGTTAATTAAACAACGGTACAATATTTTACGTGAAGATATATATTACAAACGGAGACTGAAATAAATTAAAAACAGAAAAAACGAACCGAAAAGACAACCAATTCAGTCGCAAAATAGGAAATAAGGACACAGCAATCATATTCTGCATTGATTAATAGGTTTCATGACGGACGAGCGGTCATCGAAAAAAATGTCATTGAGTCGTGTGACAAACGAATCGTAAATTATAAACGAACGTAAACATACGAAATGTGTTTATGTTTACATTACGTTTTTCTATTTTGTTTACGTTCTGTGTTTACGTTGCCGCGGTCATGTTTACATTCGTGTTTACGTATATATATAGTCATTATTTATGTTTACGTTCGAATCGAAACGATCCCCGCGCTTGGACCGATCGAAACGAACGCAATCGGGATCGTTACCCAACCGATCGCCTTAACGATCCCGCGTTAAAAACTAAGCGATCATTGTTTTTCGCTTAATTCGATGAAGTTTTGTTGCATTAATCATACAACGCGGGACGACAGTAACCCATTGTGAGACGCGCTCGGTAATTATAATACCTATTGAGGATTAACGACAAGTGTCTGGGTACTTGACTGCTTAATTGTATTTTTTTCGTGCGTCGTTATATAATGAGGTAAATGACCATCGACCTCTCATACTTCTAACACGCGAGATACGCCAACGAACTGTACTTTTTGCGCCATTGTCTTTGCTTCTCTCTGCATAGTGTAACGTGTGAATATATGTTTAATTCCAAGGTCTTCGTACACTTACGGTACTTGGTGTTCCCAGACTTCGATGTTTTGTCGACTTTTGAGCTCGTCTGCGTGTTTGCTCATTTCTGTTGATCTTAGGGAACGCGCGAAAGAATCCTTGAAATTATTTTCTCAACGCCGAACAAGGGTCGTTGATACCGAGATTAACAACTCAGCTTTTGTGCGCGCGGCGAAATCGTTCGCGCGCGCGGTTTCCACGCGATTACAATTCAATTATCGCACGGCCGATTTTTCGTGCCGCGCGCCGATCGCAGCCGATTTCCTCGGCCGCTCGCTCACTAGTTCACCGACTGAGGTCGATTAGGCAATTTTCATTCGCGCGCTGCCGTGACGCGTCATTTTTGACGACCGGTTTTTCGATTTTCATGCACTTTTCCCCCGCGCGGTCACGGTCACTTTCGAGGCGTACCGTTAGCCGCGCGCGTTGCATCATTAATTGCCCGTCGAACGCGTCAATAAGCGTCCGAAAACGAAATCGGTCGAAACCGATTTTTTCATTTTTCATTTTTTTGGACGCAATTTTGGATTTTTGAACCGAGATCGGTTGGAAGTGACGAAAATCGACGCAACGATTTCTTGTTTTTTCAATGGTTTCGGTGAACGAACGCGCACTCGTTATTGATTTCAAAAATTCTTAGACGCTTCGAGACTCGCGTATGGAAAAATCCCGAATGACAAATCCAGGTCAAGAATGCACCAACAGGTTCTTGGCGTTACTCTTTATTTTTCGCGCTTTTTTCGTCTCTCTTTTTCGCTCGTTTCGAATGTTTTTCGTCGTTCGCACCTCGCGTGTTTTACTTGCTCATTTTCGCACGAAGCACAGGCGCGTTTGCGCTCGAGGTCAAACGATGGCCTAGGTCAAGATCAGTCAAAACCTCGTCATTTCGTCTGCAAAAAGTCGGCGCTTCGTATTTGAACGGCCAAACCGATCGGTCGCCCCGACAAAGTTAATGCGCTGTTTGCTGAAGTTCGTCTTAGTTCAATATTACCGTTTCTGCGTAATTGAACCTGTTGCGACGTCCAATTGCGGATGCATTTACTGCGGCAGTATTTGCGGGAAGGAAGTAGTTTCGTAATAACTGTAACAATCCACATACGAACGTCTGAATATTCTAATTAGCGATCATCAAAATGCCGCTGCAGGTTTTATTCCAAGTGTTGCTAAAAATGAACAAAAATGGGCAGACCAGTTTTGGATTTTTTATATCGATTTGCTCGGTGCGTTTCGTATTAATTATTAATGGAAAAACGGTTTTTAATACGTATGCATGTGCGATCGAGCGGCGTATGTTCGAACTCTTATAAAGACCGCGTTTTATCGTGCGTTTTCAACCGGGATTACATTGCGAATCGATGAGGTTAATTCGTGGCAACGAATGTTTGCGAAACGCCTTTGATTGGATGCCATTTTGACAACTGGTTCGCAAAAATTGCGTCCCGTAATTGCGTTGAATAATGAAACTGACTTTGTTACGGGTCATTTTATTATTATATCGCGACATTGGAACTGCGTTGCGCGTACGACAGATGGGTTCTATTGGCATGAAACATGAATATAAATCGAGAAAATTAATACGACGATTTTAACGTTTCCCTCGTCCCAGAAAATTGGACTCGATTGAAATCGGGGTTGCAACAAAATCAGTAAATATCGCATCCCGGTGGCAGTTTGGAAATAAAAAAATATCTCGAAAATTAATTCAAAAACTTTTCTTTCTTTGAATTATTACAATTTTAGTTAAAAATTTGACCAAAATCGGCAAAAATCGCATTCGTATAAATTCGTTCGGCACAAAACACGAATACGACTAAAAAATCTCATCGAATATTTCCAAAATATGTTTCATTTCCCTGTTCCGTTCCAAGTCCAAAACCGACCACGGAAATCGGCGAAAATCGAAAAAGTCCGCATTCTGCACGACGGACAGATCGGTATCGTCTTGCTCGCAACCGATCGCCCGACTCGAAAGGATCAATTTTGGGGAATTCGGTCGCACCGGAATGACCGCACCCGTCGATTAGATGCGACGACCGCGTGCGCTCGAAACCTCCGGCTCGTCCATTTACGTGCGCCGATTGCTAAGCGAGCGCTTCTCGCGGTCGCCTATTGAAATTCCTCGATCCTCGTCGTCGAGCCACCGATTTTTATCGCTTCGCCAGTGAGACCACGACTCGCTGGCAACGGCAGTTCATAATCCCCATTCTGTATCAGCGGAGCGTCGCACTTGCGACGAATACGAACGAGAATGATTTGCTCCTGTCGCGGGGAGCGCGCCCGTTAACGAAAGCCGCGCTTGCTTCCGATGTTCGGCGTCTGTCGTCGCAACCGATCGTCACCTTCCGACGAGCCATTGAGACGCGTCCGACGATCGGCTAACGGAAGCGCGACGGAGATAATAGCGGCGCTGAGTTCTATTCAGCCGTGGATTCCGAAAGCCGTAAAACGACCTCGAAGGGCGTTCCCGAAATGCCGTACAAAATTTTTTTACGACCCAATAAAAGTGTCACTTCAGAATTGAACCAATTATTCGTAAATGCAAACACCGAACACACCGTGCCGTGATTTTTATCGTACCATTTTTTGTGTCCCGATTTTCATACGTTTCCAACCGAAAGTAACGTTTTTCTTCATTCGGACTTCATCGTTTCTACTTTGTTTTTGATAAAATATGGCAAAATGGTATGTGCGTGAAGTTCCAAACGTTGAATATCAACGAATCTGATAAATTGAGTTAATCAACCTGTTTAAATATATTGAATTTTACTTTGATAGCAATTATTTCTAATTACATTATATTTTTAGCAATATTACCTTTAAGCCGTGTAATTTTTGCTTGTAAAAACACATTATTATTATTACTTATTTAAGTACGATTCGTTGATAATCAACGTGTGAAACTTCATGCACATCCAAATGGCTACGAAATCGGTATAAAAAATTGTCCTGCTCCGTCGCATATTTGCATAGCTCGCGGACGGTCAAAGTTGCACCTGGGACGCACGCGCGTTCGGAAAACGATCGACCGATCGCGCCTCGTTCGTAACCACATCCCAACCGATCGGCGCGCTTCCATCTTACATCCAGTTCATTTTCTCGTCCGAATTGTCACCCGGTCGAGCGAAATGAGCGGTTTCGGGCGACGAGAAGTTCGTCGCGCTTAATTAGCCGGCGAAGTAACTGTACCACGACTCGAGGTGGTTGGTATTCGTGAATCTGGTCAACGACCGGTGAATCAATTTCGAAATGGTCTCGGCTTTCGGCTAATTCCGTATTCATGCTTGAAGAACGACCCCGCACGAAATTCCATCGATAATACGAGCGCGGCGGATCGCCCTGGGTCTCGGCCACCTGCGCGACGCAGGTTATATCGACGCGTCACGTAATTGATGCCGAACCGATCGGTCGTTTTTGACTCGTCGCGCAACCGAATTACGTCGATTTTGAAAAGGCGCCCGAATATCAACGAGACGTCCGGCCGCGTGCGGTTTCGGCCAATTTTCGGCTTCGACCAATTACCGTCCGATCGGCGCATCCGTCGTTCCGGCAGACGGCGGCTTCGCGTCGTCGAAATCGTTTGGAAGCGGCGAATCGTCGTGCGCAAAGGCCGTTGTCGTTTGACAACCAAATTGCTTCCTTTTGTGAAGGCCGTTCGTATAATGTGTCGGTGAATTCAAGCCGAGTAAATGTGTTTCGTGTTAATAAACGCGCGATTAAATACGGTTTCGGACGAGTCGTTGAGAAAAAAAAAAGAAGAAACAAAAAAAAAAAGAAGAGAAAAAAGGAAGAAAGCAATAAATAACCCCGCGTCGGTTTTTGTAAAGTAACAGAATCGCGATCGTTGTTGTGATTAGAAAATGGTCCATCGTGGTCGGTTCTTTCCCGTGAATTAATACGATCGATTTATTATATTTATTGATACACGCGATTTATCGTGGCATGTTTGTTAATTTTATTTCGCGAAAACGAATGAAATTCATAACGTGATCGATGCACGTCAAAGGAGCTTAATAAAAAAGCGATGTTTTACAACAGAGTTATATATATAACTTATATACGTATATATGTATGCATGTACAAAAAAAGCCTCCTCCAAATGCAAACAATGCTCGATTGAATAATAGCGAATCAGGATTGATCTTGTTGAACAATTTATTAAACCGCTAATCTTGCGCGTCCCAGCGTGCGGGACGTTTCCGAACGGATTGCGTGCATGTCGCGGACGCCGAAGTTATAAATCCCGGCCGGATCGCGCGCGAATCGCCGCAATTGATTTGCCGCCGCGGCGCGGCATAATTACGCGCGCGTCCGCGGCATTCCGCTCGCGGTTCCCGGCTCGTCCGCACGACCGCGGCGAAAAGACCGCGACGGGCGACCGCGTGTCGCTCGCGGGTCCTCCGGATCGGCGTGATTGCGCGGCGCGCTCGACCGAGACACCGACCGATCCGACGAAATTGCGTCTAACGAGCTCGGTTTTTTCCGCGCCGATTCGCCACGGTTGTTGCTCCCGATCGCGTGACTCCGTGCGTTGCGCGGTCCGCGACCGATTTTTTATTCGCGACGGACCGTCGTGCCGCGATCGTAAATGCACCGTCATTAACCGGCCGTTACGTTTGAGGATGCGCGAGCGATCGGCAACAATTCGGCCCGGCACGGGGACCGATCTCGCTCGGAACAAACGATTCGCGGTTGCCGATTTATGCGTCTGACGCGCGATTCCTTGAATCCAGAGAGCGACGTCTCGGAGCGAATCGGAAAATCGGTTGGTGCGTTTTTCGAAGCGGAATATTCCGCGCCGATCGCGGAGACACGATTTTGACCGCGATCGGCTGACAAAGTTGGTACTATCCTACGCGCGTCATTCCGATTCTAATAAGTCTATAAATTATATTGCGGGATCGGTAGTTATACAATGGGCATATACCGTTGCGTTTCCGAGAAAAAAACGCACGGCCGAAACGAAGGAAGACGTCGAAGAAACCGAATTCCACGGCGCTGGTTTTTTCTGCCGTTTCACGGAATTACCTATTCGACGCCGGATAACTCGGCGCGAGAGGCGCCGCGACACCGATAAGCGTATACGGAATCGTTCGTGCACGTACCGATTGCGACTGGAATAAAGATTAATGCGTGCGAGCGACGGAATATATAGTTCGGCCGGACGAATCGGGCCGTCCATTGGCGCACCTCGGGATGACACGTACCGCGAAACATCGAAAGGGTCCACGTGCCGTCGCCGCGAACTTCGTCGACCGAAAATCGCAACCAAATCGCATCGGCGGATTATTATTTCGTGCTCGGTTTTTCGACCGCGCATAAAAAGTAACCCCGACTTTACAAGCCCCGACCGTATTTATGGCAGGCGCGTTCAAAAAGAACACTAAAAGTATTATCCTCGTGGATACATTCGAGCTGAAATTCTTCGCAACGCAAGTCGAATGCGTGAACTGTCTCGTCGCTACAGCGGTTGTAAGGAGAACACGAAAATTCTATTGAATTCGATGGAGGAATGCGCAGGCGACGGGGAATCAATTACTGATACAAAAAAGGACTCGAAAAAACGTTTGGCGCATTTCGATTGCGTAAAAACTTTCTGTCAAAGTACTGAGTAGATATATAAATAACTACATACGTATATATCCAAACTAATAATAAAGTATTTTAAAAAGCCACCAATCGCAAAACCAAAGTCCGAATTAAAATCCGTTCGCCGTCCGATCCACCTTGAGTCCGATTTTGCCGCAAACCTGGCGCTCCGACGCGTGTCTCGGGGCCATTATCACGCGAGCAATGTTCGCGGCGCTTCGACTGGGTCCGATTCGTTCGCGGCATCGGCGCAAAGCGCGAGACTTCGGGCGACGTTACTGGGGCCGGCGGCCGACCAGCGCGCCGCGGCGTTCGGGGTGGCGCGTGACCTTGGCGCGAGGGCTCGCACACATAGACGTTCCGGCGGCGTCACTGGCGCTTCACAAAAACCCGAACGAACATAAGTTGAGCATCAAACAACATCCAGAGAAATGCGTAATCCAGTAACGTGTGATAGAGCGTGGAATCACTGCACAGTATGGTACACGAGCGCACAGTACAGACTCGGCGTTCACCAATCCACTTGGCTAACGTTGGCACTTGGAGAACACTTACCTAAACGTCGGCTGAAACGGTCGGCAGGTGGTGGCGCTCGCCCAACTGGCCGCGAGCCTCGCAGATAACTCGGCGCACTGATTCGGAGCGAGGAGAGAATGAGAGAGAGAAAAAAAAAACGCCAAAACGGTTGCGTGGGGCCAACGTGTTTCGGCGGCTCGGCGGGACGCGCGCTCCCGTGGTCTCGCGACGAGTACGAGCGACTGCGGGGTGATTGCGTGCTGGCACCCTCGTATGCGTGCGGTTTGCTGTTCGCGCCACTGCACCGAACAGAAGTGAACTACTCGTGCGCCGCCGGTTCACAGTACCTTAAATACCTAGCCCGTGCCAGCGCGGCCCCTACCTTGCGCCCCGCGCGACCTGCGCTCATTGGCGGGGGAGAGAAGAGCGACACACGAAGAAGCGCTGGACGTCGTCCTGCTTGACGCTCCTCCTTGACGCGTCCTCTTCGCCGAGCAGGACCTGGACATCGCGCCCAAAAACGAAAGGAGCGTGCGCGCAGGCGCCCCCTCGGCAGCACGCGTACGCGGGTCCGCGCGAGCCGAGGGCACTCGCGCTCCGCGCCTCGGACCGAGCGCATCACCTGTGCCGAGCGCTGCCTCTGCGGGCGCATTCCTCGGGTCCCGGCGAGTGCTCCTTCGGTCGGAGGGATGGTTTGTGCGTTCGGTGTTTGCGGTTTTTCTTCTTTTTGCGTTCTTTTTTCGACGCGCGGCCGAACAGGTACGTGCGATGTACGCTGTCGGCAGGCCCGGGCGGAGTTGTATTTTGTACGATCGGATCGTAGAAACGACCGCGCGATCTCGGCGATTCGGCGAATGGACCGATTTGAACGATCGGTCGAACCGGCGACTGTCATTTGAGGACCGAGTCGATGCGGCAAATGAGCGTCCAAATTGCGCGGCGTTTACCGAGTTTTCACTCGCGACACAAAAATGTCTTACTTCGAGACATTTTTATAGAAAAAATAGCACAAGTGTCTTATTATTAGATATGTCTTTTGCATGAAAATGTCTTGATTTAAGACACTTGTTTAAGTAGTGCTGTTACTGGTTTTCGTAACGATTCAAATCGGACGGTTTAAACAAACAATTGAAATAGAAATTGCTTCAAAATGATTATCCGAAACGTATTTCTGGACAGTTTGAGTTCGCATGTATTATGGTTTCAGCTGAATCTCAAGTTCTTTGAGTTACGATTCCGATTTGTTTCAAACAAATGAAATCGTGAATGAACAGACGACGAAAAGTATCGAATAAAATTGAACCGTGCTATTTATTTATGATTTATTATTATTATTATTATTAACTCACGTAATCTACTCGGTCTTGTACCTTTTGTTCTGACCCCGCGTGTTTTATAATACCGAACCGACAAAATGTACGCAAAGTAGCTGTAATAACAAATAAAGACAATAGTTGTTACGTCAAATATCTCGACGCGTTATTACCGTTCGCGTTCGTTTCCGTTCGGATGGCTTTCGACGTGAAAACGCGGCTTCGGTGTTTTATTGCTTTCATAATAGATAACCATTTTTTTGCGCTTCCCGTGGACGAAATTCTGAACCCGTAATGTATTCGAAATTCAATCAGTCCTGTCTCGAGGATTACCGCATTTTCATGACTTTATGACCAACCATTTTCTGTTAGCCACGAATTTACAGTTAACATTCACGATGTCAATGTTTCCGCTCGTTTTGTTACACGAAAATCAAACGCGTACTTATTTCTTTTATCCGTATTTAATAAACTTCGAACGTCTTTATTTTCGGATCATCTTTAACGTTTATTATTTCCTACTTCGCGCACTTATATATGTAATATAATGTATATATATATATATATTTATAAATATATATTGTATTGAATGGAGTCGCTTACAATGGGCTATCAAAATTGTTCATTAGCATGATATAAGATTTAATAAATATTAAAATACATAAGTAAAAGGTTATCGAATGCAATGTGTGTGTGTGTCAGGAAACAGTATAACTTGTTATGATCATTCTATTGTACGACAATATTCGGAAGATTTATATACTTGAAATTGAGGGACGCCTGAAAAAACTGCCATTCACGTTCGTGTTTAGGGAATTCCCAAAATACAACAAACGGCGTTTCAATAGCAAAACACCATTGTACTTACAATCGAATAAAAGTACGCTCTTTTTCGAAAACATTCGATTTCGTACGGGCGTCGGGTATGAATAGGAACGTCACGTGACCGAAAATTTGTTGCAAAACGCGTGAATTACCAGTTACCGTGTAAAGGAATGCAAAAAAATCGCTTCCGACTTGAAAATACGTGCCGCATAATAACAGGACGATCGGAATATTCATTGCAACCCAAAAACCGAACCCCCCCCCCCTTCCCCCCATTTTCGATATCCCCTTGAACAATTTGAACGGCCGATCAAGATACGGAAAAGGACGAAAGGAAAAAGGACGAAAACAGCGGCGGTAATTGCCTATCATTGAATAGGAATCAATCGGCGAGGTTCGAATGCTTTTGCAACGAATATCGCTGAAGCGACATGTGTATTTTAACATAAAACGGCAATTATGCGACTCAACGTTTGTTTGTTTTAACATCCTCGACAACTTCCCATTAATAAATGATTTCTGAGCACTTTCAATTAAACGTCTTCGTAATAAAACGCTCAAACGTAATTCTTTCGAACAATTCCCAACATCCATAATAATGCAACATAAATTATGCGCTTCTGCAAACCAGCCACGCTTTGATTCATACGAACGTCTTATCTCCATTAGCTCGCGCGTGCGCGCGCGCGCAACCGAGAATCATTGGGATTTTATATACTAATTAACATTTTAATAGACACTTGTCATTGAGTAATTGTTTGTCACTTTTATCATTAGCAATGAACCGGCTTGTTTATTGTGTTAGTGTGCCAAGTACCAGGTACTTGAACCTATTCCGTCGTCGCTGATTCCGCGACGGCGAATCGCGAGTCGCCGCGGACCGGGCCGGGTGACTCAGACGAAACGGCCGAACGATCGATAACTTCCCGACACGATTCGGGTTGCTGTCGGGTCGCGCTGTGCGTTGCCGAAATTGTATATCGCGATAACAAGCGACACGCGCGTAATAAACGAGGTATTCGGAGCGCAGCGCTGTGACGTAACACCGCGGCCGATTCGGTTTCATTCGTTGCGAGGTACGCGCGACAGTCAACCGAATTTTGAATAAAAGGATCGGGCAGGTGGATCGATGGAACGCGAATTCGGGAATAGCCGGTTGGTTTTTTGGTTGTTTTTGGTTCAATGTTTGGTTCAATCCGTTGGCGGATCGAGGTATTTGGTCGCGAAAACTGCGACGTCGCGCTTAATCGATTGCGTTATGTAGAAGTAATTGGCGTTTGGTCGCTTTTCTTTCTTGTTTCCTTTGAGCCGTGTAACTGCACGTAATGGGAATTAAATTGAAATTCATACGGGAGTGGGTTCGTGGCGATGGTGGGTTGTTCTTTTTTGTTCGATTTGGTTTAATGACGAGAGGAATTTAGATTTGGTTTGTTCTCTCTTTTTCTTTAATTTCTTTCCTTTCTTCTTTAATGTACAGTCAGAGAAACATTCGTCTAAACATTAATGTTCGGTTTTATAAAAATGATTAAATACAGAGTAACTGTGGGATAAAACAGAACTGATTTTTGATTTTTCAGTAATTAGTAATAAAGGCTTTTTTCCTCAATTTTTACTGAAAATTCGAGTGATTAAGTGAATTTTTATTTTGTCCCACAGTTAATTTTAATAACTAATCAGTAATTTTTGAAGGACAATTTTTCTAAAATGGTGCTAAAGTTTAAATGCACGGTAATATTTTGTTGAAAAAAATGAAATTTCGTCCGAGTCGATGAAACATTGAAATTTAAGTTTTAAAATTTGCGGAAAACATTCCAGGATTATTTCTTTAGGTATATACATATTCAAGAGTCGTCTTCATAGAAGTATTATCTTCTATATAAAGCAATTAATTGTAATGATGCACTAAAGAATGCTAATTTGAACAATTTAATCGATTATTGTTATGAAAGAGACTTCGTAAAATTTGTATCGTAAAGTAAATACTACGTGACAGTATGTGCATATCTACGAACTAAAACAGATTATATTTTATTTGAATTTAATAAACGCAACAGGATTTATTGTACTTGGAACAAGATTATGAAATTCGTGACAGTTGTCTCGTGTATTCAAACTAAAACTAATTATAGTGAAATGCAACTCATTTGCATGAATTCAGTGTGGTTGGGATCGGAACGAGCAGTTTGTATTATGTTAAATCGTTTTGGCAATATTAGTTTTACTTTCGTATTATTTTAAGCACGTCATAGATCAAGCACAAAATTTTGTTAAAAAAATGATGGATGTTCTGGAAAGCACCAACAACATTTAGTTTTTCATTTTTAAAAGTTGATTTGAAAAAATGAAATCAATTTTATGGCGTTATAAATTATTAACCCGCCAGATATATACAAATATTCAAATGTGAATTAAAGCAATTCAAAAAATCATTTAATCACGAATTTTGGTTTTATTTTATTTCAACTCAATTCCATAATTGAGTTGAAATATGTTAAGTATTACAATTATCATAACTCTATTACCATAATAATATTATTAATAATATAATTATTAATATAACATAAATATTATTATTAATTATTATAAATTTGAAAAAACAAAAAATTACATCTTAACTTGAAATCCAAGTAGGTTGTTTCTAGCAAGTAACATTCAACCAACCTATGAAATATAAATATATATATATACACACATATACAATATCAGCTATACAACTACATAACGGTTGGGAAATATTTACAGCATTACTTTTATTAGCAGTTTATACAATTTTTCTATACATTCTATTGTAATTGTGATACAATACGTGCAACAAAATCAGATAAGGTTCCTCCAAACTCAGCAACCGATTTTGTTATCCAATCACCATCGTCTATCAATTTCATATCAAACAAAATTAACCCCTCATACAAATTCCCATACACATATATTTTAATAATTTATTTATCACACGCACTGAATTACTAACACCCGAACAATCATTTTTATTAATATCTCGTGAGTTACTAGAGAATTTGTATACAAAATTTCCAGTAACTCGCGAGTTACTTGTGAAATTTCTACTTGTGCCGCTTCTTCTCCCGTACCAAAATGGTCGCCCGTTAATAAAACACGCGCGGCACAAAATATCACGCAAGATGTTGTGGTTACGAAATTGTCTTACGAAACTACCGCGCGGGTTCAAAAAGTAGTCTGGAAAGGCCAAAGAAATTGCGCCACGTTTGACGGGTCCGATCAAAGCTCGGTTCCGAAGATTAACATCGCGTGGGTTTTCACGCGACGCGACGCACGTTCACCGGGTTTTTCGAAAAACCGACGAGAACGGTTTCGCCAATGGGAGCCGGAATGCCGAAATCGGAAGCGGAGTCCCGAGGGCCGCGCGGACCCGCCGATACGCGGTATGTTATAAACCGAATCGGCCGTTTCCCGTTTCGCTTTACAACCGTTTAATGCGCATTAATTAAGCGCGCCAGATAATGTCGGTGTCGAATGCGTTTCGTTTGATTATACGCCGTGAGCGTCCGAAGCCGAGTTCCTCCCGGGACAGGAAGTTTATCTCGGTCCGGTTTTTAAAAGCTCGTAGGCGGCATTAAGGAATCCTCTTTTTTTTGCGGCATTCCGGCTTTATACCTGACCCTGACTCGCAACAAATTTTACGGCTTTAAATGTATCAATAACACAGGCGCTCGTTCCCGGCGCGTATGGCAAACATCTTTTGACGTCAAATTGCAGTAAAAGTACTGTAATTTTAAGAGATTACGCGCTGATTTTAATACGCGCTCGAATAACGCGTCGCAAAAATGGAGGATGCGTGCCGATAGTAACGTTATCACGTATATTATGTAACGAGCTAAATAAACAGTCGAAAATGGACCGAGCCCGAATACGGTTTTTTCGGGTTTTTCGCTCGATCGGTCGAAATGGATTCGCACCCTGTCCGGTCCGGGATCGCTGTAAACGCGCGATGAATTATTGACGGCGTTCCAGAATTGTTGTTATTATTGTATTTTCCATTTCTAACACACGTATCATGTTCAACGGTAATTACGAATTAATGTTACCGATCGATCGTCGTAATTGCACGCAAAATTATTGTTATCGTAAATAATTTAATCAAAAACTATTTCGTGATGTAATTGTTGTGCAATTTTTTTACTCGTTAAAAATAAATTCGGTTGCGTGTATATACACGAAACATGTTCGGACTGAAATATTCAGTTTGATAAATCAATATTTTCAAAGTATATATATCCGTTACAATACTGTAATTAATATCTAAATATACAATGCAATGTTGTTTAATATAAATGTTTGCGCAACCCGAGTGTTGTTGGAAATTTGCATTCGTCGTATAATTTTGACCGGAAATTTGTAAAAAAAAAAAGGAAAAAAGAACGGTTTTTATTTCGTAACTGTCGTTTCGCGCGTCGATATCATTGAGCTTTGTGTTTTTCGAAATAAAAGTTCCTTCTGATTCACCAAAGTGTAATTTTATTTTTAACCTTGATGCAAACGACTACGGGTCTGACGTCGATGACTTTCCAGCGGATTCAATAACGTAACAGTGATCCGACCAAGTTGCCACGCAATCCCGAATAATAATCAAAACTTAAGTTTGCGATGCTAATTTTCGTGCGGTTATCTTTTTCGGTCGTATTGCGGTTCGAAAACCCCATATCGTGAAACCTGATTTTTTGGACGCAAGCTTTCAGCGAACTGTTGCGCGAGTTACGATAAAAATCGAGAGAAAAATGCGCCCGGTTTCCCGTTAGAACGCGGAACCGATTTTTCGGGTTTTTACAGTTAGAAGACGATCGAATATTCGCGCGAAATAAGCCAAACATCTCCGGCGCCATTATCTTTCGTTATTACAATACGAACGAACGTTTGTCCGTGTTTAAATTACCGATCGTTCGAATCGCCGTAATAACGTAATTAAGATCAAACGCGCGTTAATTTTCTTACGTCGAACGTTATTTTCCCGAATAATTGACCGGCGTTTAATGGCCGCGCGGTACCCACACGGACAGTTGGGAAATCGTATTATATTGCTATATTTCATTCAAATTTTCAATCGTCCGTTTCGTTGAGACGATTCAATGGGATTCAATCGGACGTGTGTGTCTCGATGAATAATGATCGAGTGATATAAATTACACGTCAATAACAGGTTTTTCTGTACGAAATACAATAATAAACGCTTAATTTTTTGTACGCCGCGTTATTGTTGCTCGTAATGTTTTAAAAGAAGAAAAAGAAGAAAGAAACAAATTTATTGCTTTATAATTCCATCGATTACGTTACAGGTGTTAGAATTACAGTACATTATATTTACATTTGAACGCCAGAACCTGTTTGACATTTCTCGCCGAGAAAGATATCAATTTAATGCTTTTGTACGAAGGTGCTAGAAACAATGTTAGTGGTTAGGGTTTAATTAAGAACCGCGCTCTGGTCAATACAAATGAACCGTTATGCTCACAAAATCGTTTCGGATTTGAATGTGTAGAATTTACAGCGTCGATGTGTGCGCTTGAAACGCCGAAGAAACGAACTGTAACTTTATTGGACGGCAGTTTCAAATCGAACAACGCTTTATCCGTGTTTATTTATTGCAATTTATTTATCGCGTTTAGTGATTCGTAGATAATTAGCGTTTTGAATTCGGCTTTTTGTCGAAGCCGCTCTTTTTTTTTCCTTTTTTTTTTTTTAACCAAACAACGACTTTTTCCATTCGCACTGTCGTTGTTCTATTATTAAATAAACGCGGTTGGATTTATATCGAGCGGTCGACGTAATTGATTAAAGTAATACGTTTTCTTTCGGTCAATCCATTCAAGCGATTATGACGATATTTTCAATCTTTACGAGCCGGAGAAACAAAAATATTTCATTCGCAGAAGCACGAGAGTTGATCAATTTACCGTAATGCAATTTTTTTTCCGACGGACAAAAAGTTCGCGCGGAATTTAACGTCGGAGTTGTTTATAAATATAATATTTTTTACCACGGGCAGGTTTTTTTTTGTCTTTATCAAAGCGATATTAAGTTACGCGACGTAAAAAATTGTACCATATTATCTGAAATCCGATTGGCCGGAGTCGCTTCAGTCGTTTTGAAAGATTTTGCCCGAGCGAGTATAAAACGGTGTCGCCAGAAGTAATTTCGACTTTTTTTTACACACAATTAATTTGCTTCGTAAATTTGCAATTTTATTTTAATATTTTTAATTTTAAATTCTAACAGTCTAAAGCTGATATTAATATTTAAAAAGTGAGTTTTCGATTCGTTGGTTGAAGTCACAATTTTTTGCTCGAAGAACGTGCAAATGTAGTAAGAGTTTTTGTAACGAAAAGCGGAAAAATTAATTCCGTAATTAATGTTCTAATGACGGATTACTTAAAGTTATTTTATAATTATCGAATAAAATTAATTTACTTTATAACAATGTGATCACAAAAGTGATGCATGAACTGCTTTTGCGTACGATATTTATTATTTAACTTTTTATTTGATTCTAATTGCCATTTTATATGAAAAGAAATTACTATAATTATAATCACAGATAAATATGATTATTTATAAAAAGTCATTAATAAACAAGTAACATCTATTATAAGTGTATTTAACTAATTTTCTCACACAATACGGTAAAATGAATATCTCGGTATACGAACGTTATGAAGATGGAACTTTAAAAGTCATGAAGGATAGTTGAATGCTTTGTTTTGCTTCTCTCTTTATCCTGGTTAGTACAAGATTTTGCCACTAAGTAACACTATTATTCTCGAAAGTATATAAATTTTACATACAATGTATTATATAACTTAACTACCAATATTACAATTATGAAAAGTTAAAAAATACCGTCGATATATGTAAATTATAAAGAAATCTTATTTTTACACTCTTTATTACAATACTTGAAGAAGAGTAAATTAAAAAAGTGAAAAAGGAAAAAAATAATAAAAAAATAGTTCGTTTAAGATTAATTTTCAAAAAGTTCAGTTGTAAATTTGTAATGTTTTACAATTATATATATAGTAAAAATTAACAAAAATAGTGTAAACAAATTATGATATTTGAATAACGTGACATAATATTACAAGATGGTAATTTTTTCTTCGCCTTATCGTAAGCTTAACTGTAAACTATTAAAAAAATAAATATTTGTATTGAATCAATACGTATGAGCATTGCCTAATCAGTTATAATCTATGCTTCTATTCCTATTCCTGTATTAAATTGAAATTAATAAATAATATTTCCGGCGACTTTTCTTAATTCCGACGTGAAATTGATATTTTGTAGGAATAAAAAATCGTATTTCTCCGTGATAGTAAAATATTCGCTAAATGTATCTTTCAAAACCGTTCATCATACCGTTCATCATATGACATTGAAAATAACTTCAATTTTTTTATCCACCAAAAATACCCCGCTGCTAATTAAGAAACGTCACCTGCTCCGGCGATCACTAATTGATCCATTCATCTTACATAAGTTCCCGTAATTTTCAACTTTACAATTAATATTGGAATAAAACCGAACTTAAATCTTCCTTCACATATAAATTGCATTCCGTCCAAAATGTGATCATCCAACCTTCAATTTCACCAGACAACCGCATTATCAATCAATCCTTAAGTCCTTTAAATTTAAAATGTTACCGATACGAAAGGTCACGAAGTGATACCGATTTTCGAAGCCGCGCGTTACGCAACTTTCGAAGAAGATTTGGAAGCGTGTCGACGCGCTCATGTGCGCCAAACAATTAGTCCTTGTAAACGGATTCAGTTCGTAATCCGCAGTAATCGTTGCGTTAGCGAGACAGGCAGGAGACCGTACAATTCGGTTTGGCGAACCGCGGCTGCGTAACCGATGCCATTGACAATGATGCAATCACGGAGGTGCATAGGATTGAAACGCACGCGCGGACGACGTCGTTCTTGCAAAACTCGAGCGAGTCCGTCGCGATTGCATTCGAAGAATCAACGAAAGACAGAAACAAAGACGACGGCGTTACGAGCGAGCGAGACAGACGCTGTCAGACACCGCTGAACTTGACCTGAATCCTGAACAGGGAGAAAGAATCATCGCGAACTCAAATAACACCGGAGAAAGGCGCAACACTCGGAAGAAAGAAAGAGAGCACTTCATTTCGATTTCGATCTCTTTGAATCGTTCCCCTGCACTTTCTCACTTTTTCTTCCTTTTATTGTTTGCACTTCGAGTGGCGCCTATTCCGTAGGCATACTTTGATCGTTTTTTGGCGAAAACGGCCCGATTGCGAATCAATTGACTCGCATTCGAGCGATTTGTGCCGGCGTTTGTGATTTTGAATGTAAACAATAGCACTTTTGAACGTAAACATAATTATTTGAAAGGTCAATGTGGTGCTTTTAATGTAAACATTAAACATGACTTCTTATGTAATTCTTGTATTCATGTTTGTCAATGTGTATATATATGTGTGTATATATGTATAATATATTTATAATCCGTGTATCGCGGATCTGACGATTTATGAATATAAATATGAATTGCGACCTGACGTCTCTATATTTGTCGCATATTCATGTGGCGAATAATAATAATCTTATAACATGATTGAGATAATTGTCTTGATTTGGAATGTTATGCAATCTTAAAGTCATAATATGACCCAATAAAAATGTGATAGCTTTTAAAGGTTAATCATGTTGTGCGTCTTATTTCGACAAGCAATAAAAATCTGTTCGAAACTAATCTGTTATTAATGCGAGATCTAGTTTGATAAGAAGAAGTACTACTCTGTTACGATTATTAGGTAGCGCGGTCTAAATATAGATCCGACGAGGAGCGTTTTTCAGATTAATTCCACACTTGTTACTCCCTTTTTATCGGGCATTTGTCGGACGTAATTCCTAGATATCCTTCGGACTTCGCAGCAAGATGTTGTTCTGAACGTTTTTTTTTTTTTTCAATGGAAAAAGCATTTTTCGACCAGCAACTTTCAAACCGTGATTCTGAAATATTCGAGCAATAAGTTACTCGTGTGCGAGTAATCACTGCCATGTGCGAGTATAAATTTTATTCCGAATTCTGTGCGCTTGATAAAGGATCCGTAACGAATTGTGTAAATGCGTTCAAAATAATTTACTACACTTTTAAGTCAGTAACAATTCAAAAAGTCAAAATTTTCTAATTTATCGTCTATTAAATCGTTACGCAACTTGTTACCTCGCTGTCTTGTTTTGACGTTTCATAAGCAGCAAGCTGCGAAAGAAAAAATAAAAGCGACTAATCGACAGAAATGAAAAAGTTCAAAATCATCCCAGAATTATCGATCAAAACGTGATTTCGACCAATTTGGGTCCTAATCAATTTTCTTCTCCATTCAGTCACCTGCTGGTTTTTTTTTCGACGAAAACGAAAAACGTTAAAATCATCCAAACCCCTCGTTCATGGACGTTTCGCTTCGCGAATCTTAATTAAGATTTTTGAACGACTTCGCGATCATTCTATTCCGATTTGCTTGCACGATCCATCAGTCGTTACCAAGTAATAATTTATATACGCGTATAAATAGTCTCGCGTCCTTGTTTACTGCCGCTGGCTCGGCACTTATATATATATATTTGAATTGTAATTTTGAAACGCACACCACCACACTTACACGCAGCGCGCCACATAAAAGCAACAAAGAAGCCGAATCTGAAAACCAATCAACAAGTGCTAAGAACGCTCGTTATTGTTCTCTTTAATCGAATAACCAGCGAAAGTGATACATCGAATTCAGGATCCAATCGGTCGACGGGACCGCGCACAATGTCAGTGTTGTCAAAGTCGAATCGTGACGAATTAGCGCGGCATGTCGAATGGATAATCAAGAGGAAACCGGAAATCCCGTACGACTGGTTCTCACCCAATCGTTCGCGATCAGTCGATGAACGACCTTGCGACTTTCTCGAGCGTTGACTTCTCGGTCGCCCGAAGAGCAGAAGCCCTATTGGTAAAATGCTGAGAGCTCGAATCGAGATCGCCGATAAAGTGCATTATATATCCGAGATGAGCGTAACGGTGTCGGTCACGCATGCGTTATTGATTTTTTTTGCGCGGCATTGTCGAGAGGAAAGCGGACCGCTGCCGGCGACGGAGCGCGACAGTCCGCGCGCGGATAATTGAATCGAAAAAGTGCGGGGGCGGAGGGGGTCCCAAAAATTCGGTCGGTTTTCCGATCGGGCCAAAGGGGCTTTCGCAATAACGCCGCGGATTAAAGGCGATCGGGTGCGCAGCTGCCGTCGCGCGTTTGATTATTTCGCACCGCGTACCTCATCGGGCGGTGATAAAAGAGGCGCACAAAAGGGACCCTCAGTTAGGTGTCTAAGCGGAGAACATGTGTGCCTGCGATCAGAAGCGTCAGATGCACGCATTCATAACCAAAATCCTAGATAATAGGGGCGGTGCTTCCCGGGGGAGATTGCGAGTCGAGAAGCCGAGGGTGGAAAATCAAACCGCCGGATATGCGAATGACCGAATAATTTATCGGGCCTTGTCGTCTGCGGATTTTCGTCTTGCCGGGGTGCTAATGCGTCGCCATAAATTACTCTATTTGTTCGCGGCGCGGACGTTACACCCATGACGCGAAAATCGGCGCTCCGGAGACGCACCTTTGTCCGCGAGCCTCGAGACCGAGGCTTAAGCAGTGTTTCCGAGAGCGTAAAACAGCGCGCCAATGCTTTGGAATGTTGCGTTTAAAGACGTAACGAATCCGAGAGTGTCAAGCATTTTTCAGGCACGTGTTGGTTGCCGAGCCAGCGGGCTCGTAAATAACCGCACCGGCGGAGCCCGCGGCTTCGACCGGCCGCGCGTAAAATTGGGTACGTTTGTGCGGCCCTGTGTGGGTTTAGCCGTCGAATTCGCCGCGAGGCCGTTTTATTTCGACGTTTACGAGAAAATTACGCCGGACTCCCGGTTATTTCACGTCGTTTTAGAATCCTACCGTAAAATAAGTCAGCAACTAGCGTGCCCACTTGTTAACACGCCATGATTTACTGCGGCCGCGTTTTTACTCCGACGCACGCGAATTTCACGCGCAATTTCATTCGATATTATGCGCGCCCGAAAGATTTCTTACGCGCCAAACCAGCGGCTGCGCTATCGTCCCGATGAAATTCGTGCGGGTGTAATGTTCCGCGCGGCCAGATTTCCGTCCGGCGCCCAATCGTCGAGTGCGGAATCTTTGCGGGACGCGCCGCGTGATTCGTTGTCTGCGTTTCGTACCGGGTTTGAGTCCTTAAAAACGGTGTTGGTGGACAGGTAGGTGGGACTGAAGCCGGGGGCGGAATAATGCACAAAAAGGAAAAAGTCTTGTGTAATATCTTTATTTCCAGAAAAATACATTTTCATATATTAATATAAACGATACAACGTATTTTTACTCAATCGTGTTTTCGTTAATTCAAAATCATGTAATATCAAACGAAGGTCGATAGTATTTATCCGAGTATATTATTCTAGCGCCGAAATTTCAGTCGGCGCCTAAATACGTAACGCCAAATTTTATCTTTTTGCCAGACAGTCATCGTGACTCGTTGACCGCACTTAATTTTCATAGACGATAATCCTTTCAAACCTTCATAGTCCAAACTTCTTAGCATGAAAATGGGTTCGATATGTTAAAAATGGTTTGATTGGTGTTATTAACGGGATTGGATTCGGTAATGGAGAACAATACAAAAACGAGTTCTTTTGTAAAATCTTTATTTTCTAAAATCCATATACTCATACAGATTAATACAAATGATCACAATAAATGTATACACCCAAACACGTTACTTTATTTCGAAACAAATACAGACGGTCATTTCATTTGAAGGTCAAATAAAGTAATAAATTTATAGCCGCAATAAGTCAAGTAACTTACCGATTGATGTCCCATTCTAAGAACGATGTTTCTTTCGTGTCTAAACTCATATCTGCATGTCATCTCGACATATCTCATCTCGACAGATATTTGCACAACCACGGAATTGTAACAGACTGCCTTAGATTCTAAACAATCCAACTGGTAGGCATCTCGTACACCCGGAATAAGGTGCTAGACAACACTATCGTGGGATTTCGGGCCTCAATCTACCATCGAAATTACAACCAAGCGTTGACATGATTCACCGATTGGTCGCAAATATGCGCGTTGACGTCAAGTTCAAGTCGCTGTCTTATTGTTGGTCGTCTTGTGGCGATGTCTCCTGCATTCCATCTTGGTTGATGTCGCGCGCCCATTCCAATAGATGTCAAGTGAAATATTCAAAAAAAGTGGAAAAAAGCCATGAAAGTGCTTCCTCGACCTGACCGTACCGTTAAAACGTTTTAAAGCGTCTCGTGTACACACGGCTCTTCCTCTATGCCAGGATTTTAACGGCATCATCCCATGCCTTCCAGTTAGCCTAGCAACGCTATTGATTTCCTTGCTCCCTCTTGCGGTAGTATTCATCCTCTTACGTAGAAAAGTGCTCGTCAACACGAAAAAAACATGATTTTAAGACGAAGGAAAATGCTCGATGATGAGACGACAAAGAAACTGACGAGGCTGACGAAGCTAACTTTGCAAAATAAAAGCAGATTTATACTTATGTTCAAAACAAAGAAGATTATAAGTTGCGGCCTGTTGAAAGCGTTTTAACAAAATAAGTCGCGGAAATCTGACCAAGTCATTTCGCCCCGATCGCGAGAAAATAACAGACTCGACAGTCGCACCAGCTGATTTACGATTTTATCTGGTCGTCGCGTCGCTCGACGAGTCCGAATCAATAAATTTGATGGACGATAAACCACCGAGATGGGGTTTAATGACGAGAGTTTATTATGAAATCAGATAATTTGGTTTAAAGTCAACAAGAGAAACGATGGAACTGGGTTTGTGAATCGCATTAAGATGAACTCTTAAATTTGGCTATGTATGATGTTTTTTTTGCGTGTTTATATACGAGTGTAAACATAATATTTTGTGTTAATTTCAAGGTCAATTTTGTTTTTATTCTTAAGTTTAAAGAAAAACGGTCCTTTTTAAGAGAGAAATGATCAAACTTTTATACTATTAACATTATAATTTAAATTATTTATTTTTGAACAAAATTTTTGTTGTTTTAAAATCGAATTCAATTTAAATCCCGAAAGAGTTTTATTGTGTTACATATATTTCTATCATTTTTCATTGCAAAACCATTATAAAGTTTGTTTAATAGTCAAATAGGAAAATAGATTTCTTAAAATCGCATTCTACCTGTGAAATTACATTTATCATTCAACATACAATAAATAATAGTAATTCAGTAAAAGTAAATAATAATAATAATAATAATAAGGAATTCATAAAAGTAATTCAGTTGAACACTTTTTGTGTAACGAAGGATGACGTTTGTATGAAATACATTATAAATTGTGCAGTTGTGAATACAAATTTCGCAGAAGGTTATTTTGAAGAAACAGCGTTTGTTGCACAGCCTGTCAGGACTTTTTTGAGAAATTGACTTGTTTCAGAAGGAGAATTCACATGGGGTTCGCTTGGAGGGTGCAGGTTGATTACAGTCCCTCTAGCGTGAAGTGAATTCTCGAGGAGTTTGTTCTCAATATTATTTTTTTGATTGCTCTCAAAACAGACACATGCAAAGTTCGTTGTTGCAATGCAAATATAATACGTCGTTTAAATACGAACGTTTATCAGATCTTTTATGCAACAAAAACATCTTATTCTTTTTTTAATGTTTATAATTCTAATAATTATTTATAAAATATAATAAAAATACATGTATTTGTATTAATATCTATATATATGCACATATAATTAATTAAACTGGACGGTGACTTTTATAATCAATAATACTTTTTCTAAATGGAATATTATGATAATAAGAATAATGTTTAAAACTTATTTTACTAGGTTGTTAAGTAAATTGTAAATTCGGATAAGGTTTAAATGATGACTATCCACGAAATAATCATTAATATATTGTTCCGTTTGAAATACAAGAATCTATATGAAAAGAAATATGGAATTAGGCTGGATCCAATCTCTATTCAATATTCGAACAAAGAAAAGTGAACGGCCGAACACAAAAGTTTTTCAATTTTTGCGGAATAGGAAATCACTCGACTTGAAAGGATTTAATTGCATTCCTTTTAATTTACAACTTAGCGACAGTTTACTGTGTACATTTCAAAGCTTCATAACTACTCGTCTCTTTCTCTTTGTTTCCCTACCCATCCTTTATAGTACTTTTATTCATATTAAATATGTCGTTAAATGACAAATATATAAAAATGATTAATTTTCGATGTTACAATTATATGAAAAACTGAAAAATTATATTTCTCATTTGTTAGTATATTTTTGTACCGAATTCGAATGAAGTTTAATGTTATACAATTACGTTGCTGTTTCGACGTTCGACAAAGAATAACCCCGAAAAGAAATTAAAATTTTCGATTTCACGTTTGAATTACAATTTTGCACTCAAAATGATTAAAATTTATGAAATTCTGATCGACTTCTGGTGGACGTGCTCGCGATATGATGCCACGTGACGTGTTCAAAACTTTCGATATTTGGATAATACAACACGCATAACGAACCGAAATTTTATTTACATTTTCCAAGGCGAAATCCAATTGAAATTGGAATTGAAGAGTAACAAAACAGAATCAAATATCCTTATTTCAGCACAGCCACAATTGTGTTTCTTGCAAACGAAAACAGAAGCACGAATACGCCATCGGAAATTCCCCTCCATTAGTTTCCAGGGAAGAAGTCTCTTTCTATCTCGAAAGTGCACTCCCCAAACCAATATCCGTTAGGATTTGACCCTCCATCGGCGTAACAAGAATTTCGTGAAAAATTCATCCACTGAAGCCGTATATCACATTTCAAAACACCATATTGCTTCGCCAAATCCTAATTGCAACGACTCACTTAATTTCTAACATAAAAACACAATGTTTCCTAATACTGAAACAAACTGAAAAAAATCTTTCAAATTTTCCTATATATACTAAATATATTTTAAAAGATGAATATTATCTTATTATAGTAAAACGTACTATATACACTCAGAAAATTTAAACGTAGAAAATTGCTGTTTATAATACTAATTTTGAGACATTAAAGTAAAAACCTAAAAATTACTGTTTTTCCTTGTAAAAATCCAGTTTTT
>JABFQC010000424.1:0-27816 GCA_022817085.1 Psilanteris sp. ZL-2020
AATAAAAGGAGGAAAATTGAGCAAAAATGTAAATAAACATTAAACAATATCATGGTATTTACCAATTATTTGATAATATTTGACATATTTTTAGAATTTTATATTATTTCATATTATTTGAAACAATATGAAAGCTCATATTCACATTTTGCCTATTTTTCCTAATTTTATTATCTAATAGTTTAGTCAAATTTGTAAGATTATTTTTTTCAGTGTACAGATATTCTGATTATCAAATTTTAATGTATTTGCTAATATTCCTCATAATTACATATATATTTAATACACGCCACCTTTTAAGATCCATTGAAAAAATAAAGATAAAAAATATTTTAGTTTTGCGTTTCATTAAACTGGAATCCATATTTCTGACACCGCCATCAATATAGTTTCTGGAAAAGGTCAAGGTCATTTTTATAGCAATTTTCAAGCGAATAAATTCAATGTTGATCTCGATATTGTTGACATTTGAAGGTATTTGGTGTTATTACAAGGGCAATTTTGTTTTGATTTTTTTACATTTATTAACGTTATACTCAGCAACAATAAAAAGGAATTTATTATATGGCCATTGAGTTTCTGGTTGAAGATACCTACTCTTCTCTCCTGGGATTAGAATAACGTAAGTAAGGTTTATACAAAGTTTACATGGGATCTACGGAACCCCCATTAGACCTCTCCCATATATTATAACGATTTTGCTTTGACTGTTTAACACGGTCGGTACGTGCAGTATATTTTAGTTTGTTTGGATTAAGTTCTGTGAAATATATTAAACTATATATTTAAAGTTCATATTGACAAAAACATTTGATTTATTTTCACATAAGTCACCAAGAACAAATGAGTTTTTTATTTGATTCAGAGGAATTAATATCATTGCTTGGTTATAAAACAAAAAAGGTGTTTTAAATTAATAAATTATTGTACCCTTCATTTCTTATTCATTTTTGTTTCATCTTTGTTGTCCAATCGACGCCTTTTTAAGGAATTTAAATAACTATATATTTTTTTTTCTTGTATATAATTGTCAAATAATTTTATTATTACGTTTCGGTGATATTATATAAACCTAATATTTACATTCTAGTAGCTTAATACTTTAAATTATTATTTTATTATAATATAATTTATCGTATCATTTCTGTTGTTCTATATTTTTTTTGCTGGTTCAATCGTATCTTTTGTTCAATTAAATATTTAAAATTATGTCCATATAAAAATTAAAGTATGTATGTATGTATTAATATTTGTTCCAAATTAACATATTTAAATCATTTTATTTGTAAAAATATACAGTTAAATTATAAGTAGATCAAAATAATTGACAACACGAAAACTAATTTAGAATTTATGTCGCGTTTATGCCCGGTTGGAACTTAAGTTTTGCAATATAGCATGACTATTTTTAAACCCAGTTTCAACTCGTCGTATTGTTCTTATTATGATTAGAATCTTGTATATAATGGTGGATATTTGGAATAAGACAAAGAACCTTGCTTCCAATTATCGGGAGTAGACAAAACTTGAGACGAATAAGCCGATAAAAATAGAAATATTCAAAGAAACTGGAATATCCTCTACAACGCAGCAACATTTAATAATATTACGTTAATATTATTGATATATAAATTATATGAAAATAATATTATCATATCTTACGTAATTAAATATATATAATTCTGCAACAGTGTTACGATTTACGTAAATATAAAATTTTCTAATTGAATAATATTATTGTTTGTTTTTTTCCCTATATTCATATTTTTATTGTTTATTGAAATTAGCATAAAATCGTATAAAGTGCGTATAAAATCACTGAACGTGTACATTAATTTAGTTTATCTACCGCAGCCGCTTTTATCTTTTGCTTATATATAAATAGAAATACTCGCGTGATTATATATATCGGGAAAATTGTTACGAAGTTAATTGTTTCGTTGAAATTTAAATGAAAAAAGTGTATTTGTTTTTTTCATTTTATAATGGATAGGATACTAATTCATTTAATTTCATTACCAAAATGTTTGATAAATATATATATATATATATGTAAACTAAATTGATATATATATAATAATTTAACGTACTGAAATTGTGATTTATATATATATATATATATATATATATTTCTTGTATTGATACCAATAAAAAATAATACGATTATTTCGTACTTAAAAAAAGAAAGGAAATGAATATAATTTTAAAATGTCTAAATTTATCTAAATCGTAAAAAAGTTTCCTTGAATTGTTTTATTTTTATCTATCGTATTTCTGATAATTCAAGGCGTTCTTTGTTTTACTCTAAATAAATAAATAATAATCAAAATTATATACAAAACATAACAAAACAATAATTTTCGTTCGACAAATACAAATCCTGTTTATGAATGAAGCATTCGTCCAAGATTATTGCAAAATTAAAGCAGTAGCAGTATAGTGTAGGAAACGTTAAAATGTTTATTGTATTCATATTTTCACATTTCATATTAATGAAAACACACTTTGATTAAATTTTACATTACACACAGTTAGGGTTGCCAATCACACTTTATAATAAAGTATTTTGTTTACAAACAACGGCTGCAACCAATATAGAAATAATGCGTATAACAAAAATAATGATTGAAATACTTTACTTTATTGTAAAGTATGATTAACAATAAAAGTTCGCTACACACATATAAATGGAACAATATGAAGAGAGTTTTAAAAATGACAATCGGAGCACAATATTAAATACAATATTTTATTAGAAAAATAATGTTATATAAATATAATTAAACAACTTTATATTTTTTTTTTTTTTCAAATTATTATATACAATGAACATAGTTGTGTATTATATATATGTATATATTAGTTTCTACTATTATAGGGTTATAGTTAATGCTAATGAAATGTCGCATTGTATGTATATAAATAATACGCGTTGGGTAAATATTTATTTAAATGGATTTTAAAAACGGTTATGATTAAATTTTGATCGATTTTGGTCGTTGCACGTCGAAAAACTTTGAGCAAATCGTTTACGCGCAACTGTGTTTTCAAGGTATATACGACACCCGACCGATTTGGTTACTTTTGAACTTGGTTTAACTGTTAGAACGTCGGAACAGTCTTTCGAAATACGAATTGCATTATACTGCGTCCTTCGGAATAATAAAAGCTGATTGATATTAACAGTTTTGGTATTAATTTGTATTGAAATTCAAGTAAAAGTTATTAGGTTAATGAACTACGCATCAATCATAATCGTATAAAATCACACTATTTTAATTAATTAATTAACCTTGTTAACAAGGTAAGTCAGTTCGATACTTTTGAAATTATTGTTTTAAATTTCATTTTATTACTAGAAAACGAGTTTCTGTTACGATTACCGTGTAAATATTTTAATTAATATTATTAATAAGAAATATTATCTTTTGTTTTTGTTTTTATGTTTTTTCCTTATTATTTGTGAGTGACATTTAATTTAATGTTTTCGTACGTTTTACACAATTCTCCTACAACTTTTCCATGACTGTTAAATAATTCAAACAACACAAATATAAAAGAATATTTGCTGTTGAGCATAAAGCTTGGTTTATTATTAATTTTCAATTTATTTGTATTTTATTCGTGCAACTTGAATAATATCCTGTTTGTATAATTTTTAAATGAATAAACTAAATTAGGTTTTGACGTGCGAAAGGAATTTTATTTTATTTTATTTTATTTAATTATTTTTTTTTAAATAAATTTTACAACAACCACGGGAAACTTTTGTAATTTTTAAATGATTTTAATATTTTTGGAAAACGTGTATTTATTTACATTACATATTACTTTCAGTAAACATGCCTGCTCTAGATCATGGCACTCATAAGTCGAAATTCAAAAACAACAGCAGACTTGAAGTAAGTAAATTCAAATAATCAAACTGTTGTTTTGATTTGCAAAATATGTATATATATACATTTATGTATGGATAGTATGATTAATACTATTATTATGATTTTTATGAACTATTGCAAGTTTCTTTTAGTCAATTTAAAATGGATTAGATGTATTTCAGCAAATACCGAATTATAGAAAAAATTGCTTTTACAAATTAATTTAAACTATGCCCATAGGAATGTCGACGAAGAAGAAATGAAGTTACTATGGAACTTCGTAAGTTAAAGAAGGAGGACAATTTAATCAAACGCCGAAATATTCATGTGGATAACGTAGTCGAAAGCCCTGAAAAACCTGATGTTTCTATGAGCATTGACGATATGATTGCAGGACTGGATTCTCACGACATGGATGACATTTTACAAGCAACGCAAGCTTGTCGTAAAATTCTTAGCCGACAGCATAATCCTCCCATTGATGTTATGATTGATAAAGGAATAGTACCGAAATGTATCAAAAATTTATCTTATGACAAGTATGACCTTTTAATTTTTGCTGACCCATATATATAAATACCTAGGTTCTATGTTCACACGAAATCACAACAGACAATAACATTAAGTGCATATCTTCTTAAGCTTTTTGCAATAGAAAAAACCTTTTTTTATGATTTCTTGTAACTTTTGAACCAGGGTATGCTTATTAAATATAGTTCTATATATATATACATAAAATATAAATTTTATATGCACATATATTAAGCTGTGCAAAAATGTGCACTTATATATATTTTTTTTTCAAGTCCAACCTTGCAATTTGAAGCTGCTTGGGTTATTACTAACATTGCATCTGGTACCAAGTCCCAAACCAGAGTAGTTATTGACAATAATGCTATTCCAATATTAATTGACTTGTTGCACTCTCCACACATGAACGTCATTGAGCAAGCTGTTTGGGCATTAGGAAACATTGCTGGAGATGGACCAGAAGCGAGGCATATTTTGTTTTCTTATAATCCAATGCCAGCACTAGTCCATTTGTGTAACGCAAATGCAACGGTACTTGTTTATAATTTGGTTTTGTTTTCTTCTTCAATAACACCTAACTGTGATATTAAAACGATTATTATGTTATATTGCAGATAACTTTAGTCAAAAACATAGTGTGGACTATATCAAATTTGTGCAGACAAAAAGATTTTGATAAAATCGAAGATTTGCAACCTGCTTTGGTATTACTGCGAGATTTACTTACTTGTCAAGATAAAGATGTAATAGGTAATTGACAGTTGATTTTGCAATGATGCAAGAGTCACAAATTATGTTTAACAATCAATTATTAATTAATTATTAAAATTAACTTTGTGTTGGATTTAATTCGATCATTGATGTATAAGCATTAAACTTGAAATTATCGCTATATTAAATTTCTTAATATTTGTGCAAACAAAGAAAAAAAAGAAAAAATAGTGTAAAACAATTTTCAGCTGATTCTTCTGAAAATTGTAACTTAATAAAAATGAATGCATATACGTTGATGATAATCCAGAGTTTAATATTTATTTAATTTTGTATTAATTCAATTTGTTTTATATTTAGCTGACACTTGTTGGGCTTGGTCTTATCTAACAGATGGTAGCACTAAGAAAATTCAAATGTGTATCGAAGCTAATATAGTACCACATTTAGTTAGATTACTACAGAGTGATAACACTGCTATTCTGGCCCCAGTGCTAAGAGCTGTTGGAAATATTGTCACTGGCAATGACATACAAACTGATATTGTGATTAACCATGGTGTCTTACCTCACCTCAAAAAACTTCTAAACCATGAGAGACGTAATCTAGTAAAAGAAGCTGCATGGGCTATTAGCAACATAGCTGCTGGCAATGAACGTCAAATTCAGCAGATCTTGAATGCCGACTTGATACCATCTTTGATATATATTATATGTGTGGTACTGGAATCATTTTTCATTATTTTTAACATGTACAATTGGACACAATTAATTTGATTATATATGTAATGAATTTTAGGGAGATCATAAGTCTAAAAGAGAAGCTGCTTATACAATAATGAATATAACATCAGGAGGGAATACCCAACAAATTGCCACTTTGGTTACGAAAGATTTATTACTTTCTTTCTGTAATTTATTGGAAAGCAGCGACGTGCAGGTCATTACTGTTGTACTAGATGCAATATCAAATATGATGAAAGCTGCAGAAAGTGTGGGTGAACTGAATCGAGTTGCTATGATGATCGAAGAATGCGGAGGATTAGAAAGAATTGAAATATTACAGAATCATGAAAATGCAGCGATATATGAAAAATCTGTTACTATAATTGACACTTATTTTGGTATTGAGGTAAATATATCAGGATGCATAAGTAATCATTATTATGCTTTAAAAACTTAATAAAAATTATTACTTTTAAATGTAAGGTACAGAAAACATATCGTTTTATAACATAATAATGATACATTTTATAATTTGTGCAGGGAATTGATGAAAACATTGCACCAATGACTACTTGTGATGGCAGCATGACACAATTAAAATTCCATGTTGATGAAAAAACATCGAACAGTGGATTTTATTTCTGAAAATGTGATTCTTAAGCCATGTCTTTATTTTAACTATGTTTTTTCCAATAATTTAATTTTAATCATTTAAAATAGAGTAACTTGTTTAAAAAAAGATAAGTATAAAAAATGTTTTACACATTATGACAGAATCAAATATAATCTACATTTTATCGATATACAATTATAATATCATGTTTACAATCATTCTATATGTTAACCAGGGAAAACTTTTTCTGTCATTAACTAACTTATTAACAATCATATAATAATGAACATATCATTTAAATTAAATTAATTATTAACATATTAAAAATAACGTTCCATATATTAATTAATTCAAGTTTGCTTAATTGTTGTAATTAAATTACACAAAGTAAACTAATATGGTGATAATTAAATTTTCGGATAATTATTTATTGAATTTATGTAATTTTTAAACCAACTTTTACTGCGACAAATTGATGTTGATGTGATTTCTGTAATGTAATAAACTTTATTTTTCTTTAGAAGACGTTTTAAATATTTTAGCATTTAGATTATTTTGTCACTAACACTATATATTTATATATTATATTTTCTTTAATGAAGATTCAAAACATTATAATTCCATTATTTCCACTGGTAAATTAGTAATCTAATTACAAATAGTTTGTTTCTATCAAGTTAATCACAAGATAAAATATAATAAAAAAGTATTAAAATAGTAGTTATTAAAAATCAATATGCACATACGCATGTCAGTTGTGCTTCGAATGTTACAATTCTTTTTTTTTGTTTTGATGATATAAATGTAAAACATTTGTTTTGTTACAATAGTAGAATATACTTGAAAATGTACGTTTTAATAAAATATATTAAAATCTTATAAAAGCTACAAAAATAACCAAAACGTTATAGAAGTAATCACTTTTATATTGATTTGTCCTGTTCATTTTTGATTTATAAAACAATTATAAACAAAGAATATTAATTCCAAAATTTTATTATTTTTCAAATATTATTTTCAAGCATAACTATCTCAGATAATTTATAGGTGTAAGGTTGAAGTAAACCTATTTTTTATATTTATATAAATGGCTAATTTCAAGTAATATTTAGTATTGACGAAATATAACTAAATTCTTATTGTCTTATTTATTAAAAAATACTTTATTATAATAAAAATTACAGTTGAATTTGATATGAACTATTGCTTTAACTCATTAAAGTAATAATGAATCATGTAAATATAAAAAATTCAGTTAAGAGGGTTTAAATAAAAACAATACTATTTAAAAATTATGAATAGTAAATCTTTCTTATGGAAAAATGTTTGTATGATTATGAATTTAATATTACGTTCACAAATTTTAGAAAAGAATAATATAATTAAAAAAAAACAATAAACAAAATCTCAAAAAAGTATACACTTAAACATATGTAAGCTATTAACTAAGCAATACATATACTTACTTTTAAAACTACGCTGTACCTTAAAAATGAGTATAGAATGGTAATTACTGGTAACGTATAATAAAATAAAAATAATTCATTTCAAGAAATATATATCTACAAAATTTATATTTATAAATCAAAATTAAATTGTTACATTAGATTCATCAATAGACATATAAAATAACAAATGAAATCGAAAATCGTAAATGAATCAAAATGAATCGATAGGGCACTGACAAAATAATTTATTTATGAATAAATTATTCAACACACCATAAATTCACAACTTACAAAAAATAATGTATAAATGAAAATACTGCAGATATAAAGACAGGTTGAAATAATAAGTTAAAGAAGTTGACATTTACCCCACTTATGCTTATTTTTATTTATTAATTGTTGCGACGGAAGTCATCAAACTTGAAAATTTAATAAAAATATTCACAATGAACACTCTTTCTCGTCACATTCACTCGTATTACATTCGCATATTTCACACTCATTCTTCTCGCACGCACAGGGGTTAAGGGGGCAAGGGATACGGAAGGGAACAACCTCGTAGTAATCGGTTGCTGTTTGCATTGTTGCTGTTGTTGTTGAAATCGTGCCCAAATTCTCAAGACACATTACATTACATGTTTATGAGTTATGAATGCGTGTGTACGTGTGGCTTATGTATTGATATATGTACATTCAATTAATAATAATTATTAATAACAACAATTAATTAATACGATTAGAAAATCATGATTTTATGTGAATGACTTATTTCGTTAAGTCAGATCAATGCTTATGAATCGTTTTCGATGGAGCTCCGAGTGAAAAAAGGCCCGCTACTTATTTTACTTTTTTGGCCCTATCATTAACCCAGATATACAAATCACATAATAATTCGTTGATGGCATATTTCACCCATCATTACTTTTTTCTATCGCATTATTTTCTTTTTATCTCAGTCAAGAATGACGACCATATCGTCACGTGGCGCTCTTGGAGTATTCACTATAGGCAACTGCAATCTACGCCATGGTTTGCGGGCAGCCCGTCGAAGTTCAAGCGATGACAAATTTCTTCTTACTCGTCTGCAAAGATTAATTTTTAAAAATTAATTACTAAACATTATTTTATAATTGAAAATATCTTCATTATCTTCATTTTTTTTCTTTTTTAATTGCTTGATAATATTATTTTTTACGTACTTCGCATTGTCTGAGGCGCGAAAATAAACGTCATCCGGAGCATCCATCCAAGAGATCACTTGTTTTCTAGCATTACTCCTAGAGAGGGGAACTCCGTGCGGTAATGAGTGGGGATGAACTGCTCTTCCGTTTAAAGGTGGAGGTGCTAAAGCAACAATTGCTGCATTTGCATGTTCCATTCCATACTTGGTATGAATTTGTTGCGAATGGTGAGCACGTTTTGCAGGTGGTGCACCAGCAAGTCCTCCACTTACTGTTAATCCTATTAAACAAATAACATTAATTTTTGATCAGATACAAATAATTAATTAATGTAATTTCTAATAATAATATTATGAAATTAAATATACTTCATAATTATATTAGTTTTGTTTAGTAAGTAAATAATATAACATAATATATTTATAATTACAATAAATTATTCAATGAATTAAGAAATACATCAATTCATTTTATATTTTAAAAAATATTGATATTATTAATTTATTTATTTATTCCAATCTGAATAAAGCTGTGCAATTTTACATTGTAATACAAAATGCAAATAAATATGTATAGACAATATTAAGCTGAATATTTAATTTTAAAGTATTATTTTATCTTTAGATAAACTACTTACCATCAGAACCATTAATTTCATCAAATGGCGGCCTTGTGCGTTTTAAAATTGTTTGCTGGGGCTGTACGACAGGTTGCGCTTGAGGTGGTGTAACGGACAGTCTTTCAATTTCAGATTTGTTTGGAACTCGCTCGTATAACAAACTACCATCTGCAAATGTTATTTTATTATTTAACATTTATTTATTGAGACAAGAAGATAGGTTCTGATAACATTAATATTGTAAAAATTATATATACAAATAAAATATACTTTTATAATTTATATGCAAAATTATTATAATATATGATTTAAATAAATGTACAATATAACTTTATATATATATATATAAAATAATAAAATTTTAAAATAGTGTTTCTGTTAGTATATATGATAACTTTGCAATAAATTGTTTGTGAGTAAATATTAGAGATTGTATGGTTAAGTTAAGTGAAGAAAAGGAAAGATAATATTTTGTTAAGAGTATATAAGGCTAGAATACAAACAATGTAAATAAGAGTGTTAACAGAGAAAACATGTGAGAGGATACAACGGGTGAGTAATATAGTGTGTAAGAGACTATAACTGTAAATATAAAAAATATAAAACTGTAAATGTATTATGATAAGAAACATAATACCAAAGTCCATTCCTACTTGTGAAAATACGAATAATGTTATGCATAAGCAAGATTATATTGAAAACGAGAGAAAATTTCACTGATAGTTGAATAATTTAGTTTAACCTATATTAAATTCTATTAAATTATTAAATATAAGAATAGATACGAAAAGGGTAGAAGAAAACAAAAATAGATATAATATGATAAATAACGCACATTAATGAAATTACTTAACAATTATATTTTTAATGAAATTGTCATTTAAATTTAGCTCAAGATACCAATTACATTGATATCAGAAAATAGTTCTCTTCAAAAAATGTAAATATGTTACATAAATAGAAACAAGAGTGAAACAATTCTAAAACGATGAATTAAAAACGTTTTTATTTTAAAATCGATACTATTAAAAAATTACTCAAAACATTAAAATTAAAATTTTACACTACTCATTCATATGACGTTACTCTAAACACCTCACAATAACATTCAGTCAAAAAAAAAATAAAAAAAAAAATTCAACACTTTTATTATTTGTACTTGAAGTATAATAAAAGAAATAAAAAAAATTGTCAATAAAAAATACTTTATTTGCTTACTCCATTAAAATACAAAGTTATAAGAATTCATTTCGCATTATTCATCATCGATACTTAAATATAACAATTTATTTGTCAATAAAACATGTTTTATATTAATAAATTATCGAAACCTTTTAGCTTCAGTCATATAAATACTTGAAATATATGTATTAACTTCAATATTTGAAAAATTCGTAGTCTATACCTGGTGCTTTCGGAGGTCTTGGAAAAGACACGCGATCTGGCTGTTTACGCTGATTCGGGGCTGTCAGCGTCAGCCAATCCCATTCGCCAGGTTGACGGGGCGCAGGATGATTGCCTAGCCGAGACGCGATGTCATTTACGGGAGGCCGGTGTCTGGGTCTGATGGCGCGGGCAAGTACGCGCAGTTCGGATGGAGATTTGGCTGCGAACTGCGGTGACGAGCATAGGTGGCGCAAAGGTGCCGCGTTGACGGCTTGGTGCGGAGCACGCGCGGCGTGTCTCGAGCGCAGTTGCGCTGCACACAGTCTGCGTGCCGCACGGGCAATGGCCGACGTTCTGAGGTAGAAGGCAGAACGCGTCTTCATCACCGGCCGGGGTGAGCCACTGCCTCCGCTGCCACCGAGTCCCCCGACGACTCCACCCGCTCCAGGGGCGCCACCAACGCCCACCGAACCAATTCCACCACCGCTGCCGGCTCCACGCAAATCGACGCCGTGGGCACTCGCGTAATGCCGACTTAAGTGGGCCTTCAGTTTGAACTCCTTACCGCACGATGGTATTGTGCAGCGGTGAGGACGATGAGCACCACTTATTCCTTTGCTCTCCTCGTCTGAGCCGGCATTATTGCCTCTTTTCCTTTCCATATCAACGTCGTCGATTTTCGAAGGAATCTGTTCACGATTATACTAAGATTTCAATTTAACATTTATCAACAACTTCGTCAAAGATTTCCTTTTTGATGTTCCCGTGTCTGTTACTCACTCGGGGCGAGTCACCATACACTAGGCGTAATTATTTTATAAATTATTACATTTTTAACTGAAATGTATGTTCGTAACTATAATTAATGGGTTTTTTATGTGCTTGATTATCAAAATTCCGTGGTTTGTTGCATTTATTGAATTATGGAGTTTTTATTATTATTTATTCAAGTTTTATAAAACAAGTTTAGGCTTCAAATGAGAATCGGAAAGTTTTTAATATCATATGTTAATGCTCATATAAATCAGTTAAAAACGTGAATTCGTTTTGGTAAAAAAAATCAGTTTATTTTGGTATACGTTTTTTGTTAAAAAAGTTCTTTGGACTCATTTTTTAAGTATTTGCATTTTATTTTTGAAATATATATTAATAATAATATTGAAGTATATTTAAATTATATTTTGCTAGTAAACTACAATTGATTTAAAAAACTATATGTTTACTATGCTGGTATTCATTCTATTGAATTTATTAAGAATGAAAATTATAATTGTATGAAAAAATAACATCTCAATTTTTTATAAATTATAATATTTGTAATTAGAAACGTATACATCTGATAATAAACTAATTTTTTTTATTAATTGTAAAATTTAAAAGATGTTTTAGAAATGTATACTATAAGATAATAAATATTGTTATAAATATACAAATATTAAATATATCAATATATTCTATCATTAAATTGGATACATGCATGATTGATATATAAAATGTTGTTAATGTTTTTTATAATATCAATAATAAAAATGTATATAATTTTTTCGAAAAATGTCAAATTTTTTGTACATATTACAAGGTATTCTGCTTATTATGATTTTTATTTTATCATATTTGTTAATATTTTTACACAATTTGTATTATTTGTTTAATTGTATTAAAATAATAATTAAAATATTTTTGTTCAATACTTTCATTTACATTAATTCTATTATATAATTATTATTATTATAAGATATATTCAACTGAATGTATGAAAACATATTAATAAACAAATTTACATAATTGGAAAATCAATATAGCTCAACGTTAAACTTTAAATTAACTAAAATAGTATCAATATTAAAAGCATTACAATTTTATTGCTAAAAATAGTATTTATAGGATCAATATTTTTTGTATATTCATAAAATATTAAATCTTAAATCTATATAAATATACAGTAATACAACATACCTTCAATCCACCATATTTTTTCCAATATACCCAACATGGATTGCAAAGTCTACATTGCATTTGTGATGGTCCCCAAGCATACCATTGGGTGCTCTGTGTTGTTTGACAGCTTTCGCAGGGTTTTCCAACGACGCCAATCATAAGCATCGAATTATCTCCCGCAATATTACCATTGCTGCTGCCATTTAATATGTTGGATGGTTTGCCATTTGCATTATTGTTACTATTGCCAAGAGGCACTATCGTTGCTGATGATGGTGTGTTAGAAGTTGGGGGTGATTTGTTGTAATTTGGAATATATACTTGTTTTAATTTACTTTCAGCTTCGACTGCTTTTACTCGTTTCTTTTGAACATAACGATCTGTCGTTTTCCACATATAATAATACTCAATTATGTTTTTTAATGTTTTCCAGGTTAACTGTAAAATTGAATCAAATATCAGACAACTGCGTTATAACTACAAATATTGTATTATTTGTTATCATAATATTAATAAAATTGATACAATCATTTTATATTTCATAATTAGCATATAGATTTTAAATGTTACAATCTTTTTGTTTTTGATAACAATTTAGCATCACACTTACAAAATCTTTACGAATATCAGAAAAGTCTTTTCCATATTTATCTAAAGCTTCTTCAAAAAGATTGGCTTCAGAAGCACTCCATTCTTCCATTTCATCTCTGCATAACACAGGTCCTGTACTTGGTACTAAAGATGACATTGCTTTTGCTATATCATAATTGTGTCGGTGTAATGTATCCATTGCATGAAACTGTAAATATGTAAAATGTCGTTAAAATTGGAAAATAAAATATATTTAAAATTTTAAATACCAAATCAATGATCTTCAAAAATTACAGAATAATTAATTTACATATATTCATAATTATTATATTGTAGATATTATAATTATTTAAAAGTAAACATTCAGCTCACCAAAGTGATATCTCTAGATGCAGCAGCTGCAGACATATGAAGCGATGGTTGTTTGATGGAAGACGAACAATCTAACGCTCGAGCAAACGTACCAACAGATCGACTGACGACAAGAAATTGATCGATTTGTCTATCAGTAATACTGTGTTTTGGAGTCCACACTAATGTTTCTAAGTCTTCTGATCTACGTGGATCAACTTCTCTTTCATTCGAAGTCAAAGGTAAAGGAGCAATACCATCTGCCTGATATTTACTACCCACTCTGATTTCACCTACAAATTTAGTCACTAAATGAATCATTAATGATTAGTATTAAGCAATTTGTTAGTCAAATGTGAGTTTTTGTTTTTTAATTCATTCTGATTCATGCAAAACTACATCTTATTTTAAATAATAACAAACAAACAAACAAAAAAACAATGAAAAGAAAACATGATTTATTTTAAATATAATTATAATAATTATGGATTTGTTACCTGCAATGTGTTTTTCAATACCTTTATCAGCGAGAAGAGTACGCTGTGCAGGATCAAAAACAAGACAATAAAAAAAGGAATCTTCTTTATTCAAATAACTTAATAAAGATTCCGTTTCATTGAGCAACGTAACACAGCATTTGCCTCTAATATGAGTAGCGGGCATGGTTTCCACTTGTCGTGATAAGAACAGCTCTCTGTGTTTCATTTGATGGCGCTGTTTTGTACTGAGTTCAGCCACACCACCAGCACTGACGGCACCTTCTTCCATCCCTAAATTAACATTAATATTAATTTATTATTATAACTACAATCATTCTTATTGATATTATCACTGTAGTGTATTTAACATTAAAAGATATCTAGCAAAAGGACATGCTAGATACAGTTGGCAGTTATTAAAAGTAACTCCAAATTAAAATTTAAAATTTATTATAAAATATTGTGCATATAAAATGATAAAACTAATGTAAACAGTTACAGTTAATCTGGCATGATAAGTTGCTGTATTTTAATAAAAAATAAAAAAAAATTAAGTCATTGTCTACTTTGCAAACATATGTTCATATACAATGTTTTATTCGTTAACTCTAAACAAATCTAAACAAATTTAAAATTATAAACGTGCAATGTGAATAAATATAATATAAAATTGTTCGGTACAACTAATTATAATGTAGACTCGAACATAGTGGTTTGCAATTAATGTTTAACAACATAGTAAATAATGCTCATGTTATGCCAACATTAAATAATGAAATGTTTCATTAGTAGTTAGAGAATAATGTATTTTATGCAAAATGATAGTTTGTATGATATACAAGTGATTTATGCTAATGTTGAATTTGGTAATAATTATGAATATATAAAAGTGAATGGATGTAATGTTTAATGAAAATATCTACACTGCTTACTATGCTTTACAAAATATACTTATTAATTGTTATGTTCAAATTCGGATTATGTGCTCTTAATCTGAGTATGTGTATATACATATATATATATTATATATACATACATAAATAAATATATACAATTACAAAGACAATGAAAATTAAATACAATTAGAATTGAGTAGCACTAAATAAGAAAACAATGTGTGCAAATTAAAATGAAGAGGCAGGGCAGAATCAAGTTAAAAAAGAAACCAACAAAATACTAATAGAAAATGAACTAGTAAGAATGGGAGATAGAAAAAAAAATTGTACAAAATCAACTGGTTAAAGTAATGCATTAAACAATCATAATTTTTTCTACTTTCGTCGTTTAAATTAACATAGAAGCCTCAGATTACTAAAGTATCATCACAACTTTAATTGCGGTGGGATTTCGAGGGCAGAACAATTTTAAACAAAATAATTATTTTCCATTCAATCAACGAGCCGTTCAAATATTAACAGCAACTTGCTAGCTATTCAAAACGGCCTTTATCGTGTCACGAACGGTCAAGCGTAATTGTTTCGTCAAAAATTGTAATACCTTCAAAGCAAATGTGCGGTCAACTTAATCATCATCTTTGGAACTCAAAAAAAGATGCCTTCGTTGTATGACCATTTTAATGTCTCTTTGCCCTTACAGTAATGTTAGTCCAAATTTATGACAATTACCAAGATTACAAAGAGTTTTTAATCCCGCTGCTGATTAAGTAGCCTATTATCATCATTGGCTTCTTTATGTTACACCATATTTAATCACCAAAAGAAATACCATATACCAACGAATGTAAACAACAAAAATTCAACATGCAAAATTGTATAAAGTTTGTAATAATAATAATAATAACAATAATCATAATAACAACAACAATTAAAACGATAAAAATACAACAGAAGTTAAATTAAGTAATCGCAATGACATTTACTACCATTAAAGCTAACCAAAAAAATAAATTAAATTAAATTAATTACGTTGCAATGAAGTATGCATTGATATTTTAATATTGTCAATTCGTGAAGCAATAATATCGGCTGTTGTAATCGTGCGGACGAACGAATCAAATGTCGAACACGAAATTTGCTGTAAACATATTATATTATATATATATATATATATATATACATATATGTATACATATAAATATCAAGAAAAGAAACGCGTGTTTGCGAATCCACAAACTCGTTCAGCCTTATTATTTGCTTCAATATTATTATTATGGTACAGTCTATTTTGAAACATAGAAACTAATTAAATTTACAGTTAAGTGATAATGAAATCTAAAGTACAATTCTACAAAACTGGATGATACAAGAATGCGAGCGCGTACGGGCAAGACACTCGGCGGCAATTTTATGCAACGTAGAGCAAATAAATAAATGTGATCGGGGAAATAAATAAAAGGCCGCGGATTGACAATATAAACGTGGCAATAAAGAGACAATGACAATAACAAATCTGTTGAATTGTTTGTGAACGACATTCGTGTATAATGAGCACCTTTTGACTAAAGCTCACTCACCATGGGGTTCCTGAGCCTCCGATAGCGGGGCCTTCAGCCAACCCCCCTTCCCGCCCCCTTTGTTCATCATTTTAGGCGCGATCCCATCTTTACTAATCATTTCCTTAGCAGTCTCTGGATTCTCGAGTTTGAGACTCTGCGTACTTGCAGGGGATTCTGATCTCTGTTGCTCTGCACTTGCCACTGGAATATTCATCATGAATCCACATTCTACTTGTTACCATTTGAGCATGCCATTTTAACAATTGTTTGATAATTAAGTCCGCCGATTGCATTTTGTTGACATTTGTAGCGAAAGGGAAATAAAAATAAACACCCCCCACCTTTCGAAATAAAAAAAAAAAAAAAAATAAAAAAAAAAGAAGAAGAAGAGGAACAAGAATAAGGAAAAACAGAAATTAAATTGTGATTGATGAAACGCCAGGTTGATGTGTCACCGCGTCAATGAGTTGCAAAGATTCATTCTTATACGAGGTGTAATAGGTTCCCTGTCATCGTTTTCAATCGCAGAGATATATATATTTCTATGCATTGGTGTAACGGTTAATAAGATTTAGATTGGTTTTAGAAAATAATCGTTCTGTCATGCGTAACGAGTAATAATCATTCGCATATGTGATCTTAATTTAAAATGTCCACATTATATAATTAGCAATTTCAAAATTCGATACAATTTAAGTATTCGATTTAACCGACTAGACTGCGGTCATGCCGGGACTTATAATTGGTGTTTATATTTTTAAATTTGTAAAGCGTGTACGGCAAAGTCGCTTATAAATTAAAAGATTACGGTTTAATTATGTTGTAACGAGCGTAAAATTTTAAATACCGTATATACGCCGACGCGATTTATTTTCAAAAATAAATCATGTTCACTCGCTTTTGAAATAATTTTGATTTAATTTATTCCAACAAATTAAGCTTAGTGTATTGTCTTGATTTAATATACCATTTAAAAATTAGCATAACGATGTCAGCGTTTTATTTATGCGAATTCAGCAGGACATATATGCAATTTTAGCATCTAAATTTTCTCGCGTATACTTTAAAGGTAAAATAATTGTCGCGAAATATGTAATAACGTAGAGCATTTATTAGCAGAATTTTTGAATTAATATTGTTTCCATTTATTGGCATTAGATTCATTTTGATGTTTAAACAAATACTTTGCTTTCAAGCCACGCAGTGAGTTAATGGAATTGTTATGAATGAATTTTTTGTTATAAACTTACCTTTTGCGCTTAACGTATGTTGGGGTAGAAAATGCTGAAATATTAACAAAAGATAAATGAAATATACATAATATATAATAAATACAGGCATCATAATATAATAATTAATTTTACCCGTACAAAACAAAAATATTAATTTTTCATGAAGTTATATGAATTATAAATTAAACAATAAATGAATAGATTTAATTACATATAATAGAATATATACAAAATAATTTTGCAATTATATAAAAAAGTAGCAAAGCATTATTATACCCACAATTATTCAGGGGTCACAAATCGTTATTCTACTTAAATAATCAGACAGTGTTTTATAATTGAAATCATTTATTTGAATGTTAAATCAATGTATTGTGGAATTTTGGAAACTTCGGCGAACGATATTTGACACTTGACACAAACACTCGCGCAAGTCGTATAATTGGTGCATTGTATTTTATATAACATAAATACATTCGTCGAATACGTCAACGCAGAAATAAATAAACCTTTCAGTTAAAAAGTTCGATTGCATTTTCTTTGATTCATTCGCGTTCATAATCGTTATTCGGTTTTTAATCCTTGTATCACAATGTATCCACAGAGTCCGTAAATTTCGTATTAAACAACAAACGGGGTCGTATTTAATTTCATTGTTTTCAACGTACTGCATTAAATCGATAACGACGCGTAAACAAATGACAATTATTAACTCATCAATGAACAATGAAAAACCAACCTTCAAAATCTCGTTTGCGAAAAGACGTCGGCCCGTTTAACATCCGCAAGAAACAACGCCGCGGTTAATAAATATTTAAAACGCAATCGTGAAATTCGCCATTTTGAAAGCAATCGCGTAAACGGCAACAATCGTGGGCGAATTATCGCTGGCAGAATTTGGACGCGCAAGATTCTGAAATCGACTTATTGATTAATCAAATCAAGTACAATAATGATATCCGCAAGCACCGATGACGACGAATTGTGAAAGAATCGAACTTGAATTTTGTTCGCAATTGAAACGTTTCATTGCAATAACCATAATTGTCTTATATAACAACAGCATCTTATCAGAATCTTTAAAAGTTCATTTACAACAAGAGGAATATTCTTAGAATAAGAGAACGTTTTATAACGACTGAAGATCAGCGTAACAACGGAATGTGTCTTTTCTCTGCTATTTACACAACGAACGAATTTATCAGCAATAATTCGACACGAATCACAAAAATGTTCGACTGTACATGTTTCATATCCTCCTCGCAGCGGGAAATAATCCCAAACACGCGTCGTCCGTACTTACGCGACATAATTCATGCATTTTTCTGTTTCTTTTAAGAATTACGTATTCCAGTTATGTCATATATGCAATATGATATATAGGAATAATTATTGATATATATATATATATATATATATATATATATATTAATATATATATATATCGGTGGAATCAAAATCGTAATGCAATGCGGAATTTGGATTTGTAGTTGTCAAATGTTGTTTTTTTGTTTTTTTTTGCCTTTTTTGGGTTTTAACATGAACATTTTGTTGCGGCTGTTTCAAAATGTGACTAAGTTGCTTAATCGACTTTACAGCGCCACTATACCGACGTGGATCTTGTGTAAACATTGTGTATTGCCATCGAGACGAATATATCCGCACGTTTATGTTCAATGTCTAATGATATCTGTACAGTGCTATTTGTGATTCGCAATGCACACTGATAAACACAAAATATTTCGAGCAGAAATTTAAGCACCAAAAAGCCTGATTAACGCAGGACAAAATTTTTGTTTTCGGGCTTCTCCAGACTCGCAGACCCTTGGTGTCAGATTCTATCAAATTGTTGAAATCGTTACAGTGTTAAATACGCGCGATTTGCGATCTTTTGTTTTGTTTTGTTAATTATCGTATAATTCTGGATAAACTCATGAATGTTTATCGTTAATAAAAATACATGAGTTTATAACTGCAGCAAATTGAAATTCAATAATCATGCTTCAGGAGATTGTAACTTTAACGTTACGAAAACTTTTCTTTCAACAGACATAATTTAAAAATGTATATTGCGCTTATAATTTTTCTTGATGCATAATAAGTTGGTTAAGTTATTATTAGTTAATTCATTTTTCAGGCGAGATAAATTTCTGAATCGAAAAATTGTATTTTCTATCTATCAGTGTTCGTACAACTGTTTGTGATCAAGATGATAATTTATGTTGACTCCAAAGTGATATATTAGGCCGTTTAATTTGAAACAAGCGAGAAATAAAATGACAAAACAGGCGTAATATTGTTTTTAAAATAGTATATATATATACACATATATATACATACTGGATGATTTTGACGCTTTCTCTTATCGGCTATAATTGAATACAGAAACAATGTTCACGTAGTTGGTTCAATTCGAATTAACACCAATTACTTATATTCTTTATAAATAAGAAACAACTTTGATTTACACCCTGCTAATACTTGAGCTAGTTTCATCGATTTCGGCGGACTTTACGCATGGTCGCTGAAGATGTAGTAAATTTAAAATTTGCTGAATTTATTATGAGAAATGAAATTTGACGTTTGCAAATGTTGAAGAAGATTATTATATTCAATTTCGATGATTGGCCAATGAGAATTTATTTATCGAAGGTCGATTATTTGTTATCAATGGCAAAGTGACTTTTTTTTCAATTTGATGATTATTTACAAATGCTAAGATCGTATTTTATAATAATCCTAAGAAAGTGATATAAAATTGATATTTATATTATGCGGTAGAAATGTGGAATGTTCGATAGTAGATTAAACAGTGTACAAGTGTTTTGATCCAAATTAAGCTTTTTCTATGGTTATTTAAATGCTATTCCTAGTAGTTGTTATCAGAGGTGATGCATTGAGATTTCATTTTTCATAATAAATTTGTAAGTCAATATGTAACATTACCAAGTCAGGTTACTTTTCCGTTTGAATCTTGTAAATTAAATTTATACTGATTAAAACTTTGATTAATTTATTGAATATATTCATAAGAAAGTTAATACAAAAATTGCCGTCCTTCTCAATTTTAGTCATGTTTTATAACGCAATTCGATAACTTTCGTTAAAAAGTAATTCAATAAAGTTTTTGTTAAATTTAAATTCTTAAATCTAATTTAACTTCATAACGTTATAAAGTAAGATAAAATGTTTTAATTGAAACATTTGTTGATTTGTATAGTTGTAATAGCGCAAAAAACTATATATAATTTATATATGTAAATGATTATTGGTTGAATATCGCATAAGCTTGTGACGTTTCGCCTGACTCGAATAATGAAGTTTATTCAAAAAATAAACATATAATTGACTACGTAATAATTTAATACAAAAAAAAGTATAACAGTTTATCTTTTATATTCAATTTGAAAATGTAATTAACATATCTGAAAAAATTAGCATTTCAAAAGAATTTATACAAAAAATGATTAAGTTGCGATTAATTTAAACAAGAATTATTATTACTACACACGTTAAATCTAAATACATTTTAACAATATTTATAAATTTCATTGTAAAATTTGTCTTGATATAAATACAAAATTTTCATTGGAAAATCACACGTACAATGAGAAATGATCAATAGAAATATATAATTATGAATTTCAATATCTATTCATTTATCAAAATTATCGTTCAAGTATTCAAACGCTGTGTCGATGTAGGTTTTGTATATCGTAGATCTTCCTATCTAGTCTTATACTACTTCATCCATTCAGAAAAGATAATTTTCTCTTTCAAACGACAATTTACATTGAAATATATCAGACAAATTTCCATTCAATACATACTAAGACATGTTTTTACATAATGTACATCAATAAGAACCTACGTTCAGTCTAATTTACTGTACAATTTGAGAATTAACGCGCTGATTATTCCGTTATGCGCTCTTTGAATTGAGAACGCACGCGCGTTACGATCTTAATACGATAAAACGATTTTAGCAGCGTTTCTGATTTTGATAGTTAAATTTTGCCGGTTGTAAAAATTCTGTGCATGTGAGCATCACGACTAGCCGAGGACGAATCCCGTCGATACGAATTGCATTTCGAATATAAATGAATTTCAGAATACAGCTGACATACTGCAGAAATTTCTGAAACGCTGTCAAAAAAGCTGAACAAACGTCGTGATTTTGATTTAAAAATGTCTGAAAAACTTAGAACAATTTTTAACGAGCAATTACTGTATTGATTTTTGATGAAACGTGTTGGTCGGGCTTTTGTTTGTTCCCTTTCCGCGGTCTATTTGAATATTATCATTATAAAAATTGGTATGTTCTGTGTTACTCGGGGGGGAACAGTATAAAACATTAAAAGTGTAGTAAAGTTTATTCAAGTTTTTGAATCGTATTTCTTAAGACTTTTTCATTATTAATATTACGTTATTAGCATTATTATCATTATTCTAAAAAACCGTAAAAATCTAGATTCCTTTATTGTTCAAAGTTTTTGACAGACCCTAACATTTTTTTCTTCTTGCTCAAGAACCAACCAGCAGGATTTTGCGACAAACGTTGTTGAAATTACGCGGGTTTTAATAAATTATGCTAATGCAAACGTGAAAGCTGAATAATAATGTGTACTTGTAAGTGATTACGTTAATTCAATGTATTTGAATGAAATTGACAAGCAACTAAAACAGGTGGCAAAGGGAATTAAATTACAAGATGACTAAAAGGTGTATTCTTAATGAAACACGGGGGATTAGAAATGCTGAATTACATTAGAAACGCCTTGATTTTGGCAATGGTATTACTGCTGTACACGCTGTCAGCATATTTGAGGCAACGTCACACAGTTCACTACCCAAAACGGCTAAAGTAGAACGTTTTCATTTAAACGAAGAATTGATTATGCGTTGGTAGCGTTCATCAAGCAAATATGTGTAATTTTATCCAGCTTTATATCACATTTAAATAAATAATTGAAATAGAAATTTGTTTTCGTATGCTCCACGACATGACCCATAAATATAAAAAATGAACAATTTATTCCTTTCGTTGTTTTATGTTACATCAAAAACATTATATTAAATAAATGACACAAAATTAAATATTATTTTTTGTAAACGTTTCGGATTGAATTCTGAAATAACGAACACTCAGTAGATATTTAACGTTAATGATTATTGTAAACGCTGCCCGAATAGCGTTGTAGCTTATTTTATTATTTTTACTATTAAATTTAGTGATAAGTAAATCCGAACGTTACAAATGACACCCGAATAGGGACATTTGTAAATTATTATTAAATTATTATATTTTTATTATTAATATAAGTCAATCTAAAATCCGAACGTTGCAAAGTTACGTTTTGTAAAGTAAATTAAATACGTTTAAAACCCTTGCCAAAACCCTGTTTGCGATATTGCGCGGAAGTAACAATTTTTCTAACAAGAGTCAACAACTCCTCGTCGCTAAATCCTGCGCATTTCTTGTTTAAGTTCTTTCAGTAAGTTCCAGTTTGAAATCCCTGATGATAAAGTAACAAAGCATATGGCAGTGCTGTCTATAAAACTGACTCGCGCCGTGCGGTGTTTAGCATTCACACGAACACATCAAGTCAGACAAAGACGCGTTCGAAACAGCCTGGTGTTGTTTTGTCAAATTGTCCGTTTATCCAGAAGCACTGTTCGGTTTCGTATTTTCCGTTCCCCAAACCACGCCTCTGTTTATTTTTGAGGGCTTAAGGCTTTACACCAGGGTGCAATTTGCCGAGTGCCTTTCATATCTCGGTCGCCATTTCTTTGGGTGAAAAATAAAAATGTTTCCCGACGTGCGACCGAGAAACAAAACTCATGCTTTTAGATCGCGTTGCAATATGTTGTTGGGGTATCAGATGAGTGATTTCACAGTTATTTAGTCATTTTTTCCTTCATTTCGCAACATAATTAATGGAATTTAACAGCGTCTTCGTATTAAAACACGGCGGATATTGTTTGCGTTGAATTGTTTGTTACTCGAAGAACATTAGTAGTCGATTAACCAATGGCAAAGTTAATTTCATTTCTTTTTATCGTATTTATATATGTACTTTGATTATTCGAAAATGAAGATAAAAATAAGTATTTAATCACAAAAGTTAATTTATTGAACGCGACAATGTTGTAATACTATATAATATTTGTACAAGTTTTATAAAAATATATATGCTAGACATAGTAAATTATTTGCAAACTTAGCATTGAATATGTTTATATTGGGATCTTAAATAATACCATATATACGTTGGCATATGTCCTTGCAATGTCGTGTTTTACTGTTTGCAACTTACACAGCGCATCATTCGTAATTTTGTATACTTTCATTTTATTAACAAATTCATATACGTGTGCCGTTTATGTATGTTTAAAAAGATATGATTTTGTTTATGCAATTATTCTTTTTCACTACCGATTATGTAACATTTCGTTCTACTTGTTGACTCAAGAAGGCCAGTTTTGAAAAATAATGCTTTTTTTCTTTGAATTACAAACCGTGACGAAAAAATTGAACGCTCAACTTATACGTGTACGCGCACCTTTTATACATTAATAGACCGAAAAAGATGATAAAATATTTCATGAAGTAAAAATTCTGATTAGATCCGGAATTATTTCCATCCGAGTTCATAAAGATGTATATTAAATCAGTCTGCGCGTTATGTATGATAATAAGTCTTTTTCAATATATATATATCGCCGTATATTTAATTCTACAAATTCGACTTTATTCAAATTAATAAATAACTATGAAATCACTCAGATATGTGTGAACCGGGTGCCAGTAATTCGTATGCAAATGGCAGTCGTTTATCGTGATAATTTTGTTCTTTCGTTAAGTCGCGGTTTACTATTTCTTTTTGATTTACGAGTTTATCTGAGTTATTTATTAATATACTCTGTACAAGATTTACATGATGGACTTGATGGGTCCCCTCGGTTTGATTCGCTACGTGGGCTATAAGCAGGTTTCCTTATTCTGATCAACGTTGATCACGACTACGGAGGGCTGCGTTGGCGGCTCCTTTATAACAGGCACGCCAGTTGGCACCTCTTCAAGTATAGGTCAGAGAGTCGTGGTCCTTGACACCGACGCAGACGGGGGCGGGGGCGGGGGTGGCGGCGGCGGCGGTGGTGAAATCACCACGTCAGGTTCACCCGCCAGATCGCAGTCGAACCTCCACAATATGTTTTCAGAATGGTCACCTCCTGGAAAATAGATTTGTAAGGAGTTTGACAGATTTACCTACAATTAACTACGGGGTTGCTGCAACAAACTGTACACTGAGAAAAAAATATATGTAACAATTTACTATATACTATATCAAAAGTGGACGATAGGTGAAAACACAGAAAAATTACTACATTGTATATTAAAATTGTCTACATAAATTTGAATATATTATTATGTGCATTGCCAATTTTACTACGTTATATAGTAATTTTTCTTGTATTCTCACGTATCGTCCACTTTTGATATATTATATAGTAAATTGTTAAACATTTTTTTTCTCAGTGTACATATATTACACGTCAACAGCGATATGATTTCATATTTAGGATAGACCAATGAGTGCGTAAGGCAATTAATTTTTGCATTCTTTACATGTTTATTGTCTTTTCTTAATAATTTTAGGTACACGGAAAGAAACATTGTATTAAAAATTACTAATATGTCACAGTAGTGTTCTATTTTTAAATTATAGTTAAAAATTAGTAAGTGTTGCACATATATTAGTCAAAATTGCTAACATTTTAGTAAAAATTACTAATATTTTAGTAAAATTTGCTGAAGTTTTATGTAATATTTCAAAATACAACACTTTTGTCACACAACTGATATTTTATGAGTAATTTTTAATACTTTTTTTCTTTCCGTGTAACAATTTTGAAATTCTTAGCCAAAATAACGTATTTAAGTGGTATAATTGTTATTTTTGCAATAATATGGTAGTTCGATCGAGGATTATTGTAATTATCAAATGTTTAAACTTCATTTAGGAACAGTAGTTATAGTGCATTACTGTAAAACTAGATTTTCAATATATATATTTATAAATATTACAATTAGCTGGTATTAAATTTACGATACAGGGTATATACATATAGTGATGCATTTCATTAGTTTGATAATTAGATTAATTTAAACTACAAGACGTAATATTCAAAATAATTGGTATTAACATAATCATATATTGTTTAACTGTATGTACAATGTTATAGTATAATAAAATCCGGATTTAGATGTCAGGCGTATATTTTAAATAATAAAATAGAAACGTATTTATCTTTAATTACAGTTTTATAACTTTGTTACAAACAAATACAAATTTAAATTCAGCTCGAGTTATTTCACGGGTATAAATCATTTGTTAGAAATTATAAATATGAATTTCTTCTGTTACTGCAAATTCTGTTTTATTTATTATAAAATTTGTTTTTATATAGAAAATGTTTGTTAATTCAATGCTATTTGTAACTAAAGTAACGCGAAAATGACACATGTCAAAGGTATTCCTGTCAAAGCAAAGAGTTTTTATTGTCATGTATAAGACATTTTTCTTCTAACCATTACAATGTAAAATATTTGATAATAAAATGTAAATGTTACATTTACAAATTTAACATTTTAAACAACGATTTTCAGTATCTATAATTATACATAAAATCATTGATTATAAAGTAATTTTTATTTTAATAATATATGTTCAAAAGAAATAAAATGTATGTAATATCAAAATTATGCATTGTTATTATAATGTTTGCTTATTTACAAAATCATAGCAAAACATTTTTTAATTTTATATATACATTATATATATAAAATATGAGTTATTTCTTTTTAACAGCGTTTGAAGTAAGGATTTTTGTATGCTATTTTATTTTTAGGTCAGACGACAATAATTTAATTTTATTTGCGGACAAAATTCAATAAACAAGTCAGTATATTTACTGATCTGAAATCAAGGATGTATGTCACATATATTGTATCAACTAGAAAAATCTCAATTCATTTGGTTTGGCTCGAAATGTGTCTAGGTATTTTTATTTTCCATATAGTGAATCCTTAGTTATTGATACTAAAATAGATTTTTCAATTTAAATTTTATTATACTCAAATAAATTTAATATTTGAATGGAAAAAATAAATTTAATATTTTACATTATAAACATTCGTTTCAAACATAGTTAGCTCATTTTAAGTTACATATATTTACTGCCATACATATATACTTTATTTTTTACAGACAGATTATGAAAATAAAAATCAAAATTGATTTTTTTGATGATTTACGATTAAGAAGAAAAATATAGTATATTTTAAAATTCTCGTTTCGTTTTATGGAAATAACAGAAGTATGTTTTTATTTTTCATTTATAAGTTATTTATAAACGTCGACTGTATATGCTCAACGAATCGGAAACGTGAAAGAAAATCTAAATTCACATTTATATATATATATATATATATATATGCATCGTTTTGTTGAACCACGCTATTCTGTTATATGTATTAGTTATTGGATTGGCAACTTACATTTATGTAAATTTAAATGACAAATTTATAACATATAAAATCTGTATATATATAATCGGAAAATCCGATTTTTATCATTTCATAATTAATATAATCCTATTTTTTCTGCCATATAT